>CM035420.1:111990820-112063320 GCA_020310875.1 Ceratopteris richardii
CTGCAGTGCATGGGGATTAAGCCGCGTCAATGAAGATGCTTTTGGAACATTGGGCTAGACCAAGTGACCCACGTAGTTTTGTTGTACAAAAGTTTAGAAAGATTCTTTTATATGGAAGTTGCGCCCGTCGACTGCTTGAAGTAGTCTCTAAGAGAAAACTTCTATATAGTCTATTGTAGAACTAAGACTTGAAGTTGATGCTTCTTAGTGAAGCTATTTGTTGGACCAATGAGGACATTGACTTCCAACAATCCCTCCTTCAATGTTTTATTGGTACAAGCTTCAGTAACCTGCAGATCTTCTCATGACTATCTCTAGTCAATGCTTTGGTAAAAATATCTGCAACATTCTCACTAGAAGGAACATAAACTAGCTCAATGTGCTTCTTAGCTATCTGCTCTCGAATATAGTGGTAGTGTACCTCTATATGCTTTGTCCTTGCATGATGCACTAGATTCTTAGCTATAGCTATAGCACTCTGGCTATCTGAAAATATCTGAATGGGTTGATGTACTCTTACATCAAGATAACTGAAAATCTTCTGCAACCATACTGACTCTAGAGTAGTTGTAAATGTTGCACGATATTCAGCTTCACATGATGAAGTGGCAATAGTGGGTTGTCTTTTCGAATACCATGAGATAAAACAATCTCCAAGATAAAAACAAAATCCACTAGTACTTCTTCTTGTGTCTCTATCACTTGCCCAATCAGAATCTGAAAATCCTTTTAGTAACAAATTTGTAGATTTCAAAAATACCATAGCATAATTTGAAGTTCCCTTAAAATAACGAAAGATCCGCTTTACTGCTTTCCAATGTAACACTGTCGGATTCTGCATGAACCTTGATACTTGAGAAACCGCAAACTGTATATCAGGACGTGTATTACGAAGATAAATCAAACAATCAACTGCTTGACTATATAGAGTAGCATCAAATGGCTCTACATCTGCTACCATTTGTAAAGATATGTTCTGATCCATAGGTGTTTGCATAGGTTTAGAATCACCCATCTGAAACCTTTCAAAAAGTTTCTCAATGTACTTATGTTGTGTCATGTAGATACACTTATCTCGAAACAGAAACTGAATCCCAAGATAATAATGTAAAATGCCTAAATCATTTACATCAAATGTTTGCTTCAATTCTTCTTTGAGCATCTGCAAATCTTCATCTCTGGGACCTCTGACTATAATATCATCCACATAAATGATTGCTATAATCATCATAGCTGTTTCAGCTTTGACATAAAGATTGGAGCTGCATCTGAGTTATGGAAACCAATGGATAAAAGATATGTATGTATCTTTTCATACCATGCTGTAGGTGCCTGCTTTAAATCATACAAAGCTTTTATAAGCTTACACACTAAGTGTTCTTTACTTATCTCTTCAAAACCTTCTCGCTGCTGAATATACACATCCTCATGTAAATCACCATTTAGAAAATCAGTCTTAATGTTAAGTTGATATATATGCCAACCAAAATGTGCTGCTAGAGCACGTACTGACCTAATAATAGTCATCCTAGACGTAGGAGCAAATGTTTCATCATAATCAATACCTTTTTGTTGTGCATATCCTTTGACAACCAACTTGGCCTTGTATCTATCAATAGTACCATCTGCTTTCCTTTTGATTTTGAAGATCCGTTTTACATCTATAGCCTTCTTTATATCTGGTAACTCATATAGCTGCCAAGATTGATTCTTATGAATAGAATCAATCTCTTCTTGCATAGCTTTTCTCCAAATAGGAATGTTAAGTGCATCTTTAACACACGCAGGTTCATCTTCAACAGTCGTAAGTGCCAAAATATCATGAATCACGAAGTCTTCATCAAAACTTACACGATCTTTTTGTTGTCTAGTTTGACTTCTTGTTCTTACATGATCTTGTTGTTGTTGTCTAGTCTGACTCCTTGTTCTTCCAGTAAAAGTTTTTATACCACTATCTTTCCAAGTTTGATATAACCACGTAGGTGTATCCTTGAATAGTGGTAAAACTCTTTCTGAACTTTCAGCTTCCACAGGTTCTGGAACTTGTCCTGCCAAGGTATTAGGACTTTCTAGAACTTTAACTTCTTCCATTTCTGGATTCAAAGTTTCTTGTGGAACTGACTCTGTAGAAGGTTGTGAAATTCCTCTTTCTTTAACTTTTTCTTGAATACTAGGAATTCGAGTTTTAACTCCCTCCTGATATGGCTGAATATGTACATCCAGAATCTTTCTAAAAATTCCATAGTCATTTGCACCAATGAATTCCGGAATTTCGGCTTCTTTATCATAAACCTTATCTTCAGAAATATAAGCATTACGTGAAAGAATAACTTCACCTGTCTCTAGAACATAAAACCTGTATCCTTTGCTTTCAACAGGATATCCAATAAAAACAGCTTTCTTTGCCTTTACATCTAGTTTGCCTCGGTCCTTTTTCTCAACATGTACATAAGAAAGTTATCCAAACACTCTGAAGTAACTCACATTAGGTTTTCTACCATAATAAGCTTTATACGGTGTAATTACCTTTAAAGCTTTTGTAGATGACCTATTTAAAATGTGATTAGCTATATGTACTGCGTCAAACCAGAATTTCGGTGAAAGCTTCTTGGATGCCATCATGCTCCGCATCATTTCAACAAGTACTCTATTCTTTCTTTTTGCAACACCATTTTGCTGAGGAGTATAAGCAATAGTAAGGTGTCGAGTAATACCTTTCTCATCAGGAAATGTCTGGAACTCATTTGACAAGTATTCTGCACCTCTATCACTTCTGAGAATCTGGACAGTTTCCTAACTTTCATTTTCAACCATAGCTATAAACTTCTTGAACATAGGAAAGACTTATGAATTCGACTTAAGACCATAGATCCATGAGTATCTTGTAAAATCATCCACAAATAGGACAAAATACTTGAAACCCTGAATTGAGTCTGCTCTCATAGGTCCATTCACATCTGAATGACTAATTTGCAATTTCTTGGTAGCTGTAATATGATTATGTTTCTTGAAAGGTAGTTTATGCATCTTACCTGCAAGACAACCTTCACATATATCTGAATCATTAGGTAGCTTGAATGAGGGTAAACTCTCAACCATATCTCTGTCTTTGATATTCTTGAGTGCTCTAAAACTCATATGTCCAAATCTTTCATGCCATAGCTTCATATCTTCCACCGGTGATGAAGATTTGACTGCATATGCCTGACTGATTTTTGACAAAACAAAGACCCCTCCTTTATGCTCACCTTGTAAAAGACACTTGTCTTCGTTATGTGATAAGACCTAACAAAGATCTTTCTCGAATACAACTTTAAAACCATCACTTAAAAATGCAGATATAGATAACATATTCTTCTTCATTTCAGGTACATAAAGGACATCTAAAATTTGAAACTTACGAACTTCTCTTGACTTTAGGGTTACTGTACCTATTCCCACAACATCCAAATCATTGCCATCTGCAATAGTAACTCTTCTACCTGAAGAATAGGAAAGAGAAGAAAATACTTCTCTACAACCTTTCATATGCTTTGTAGCACTTGAGTCGAATATCCAAGGACTTGCTGAAAGAACTTGTAAAGCTGCTTGATCAAAAGCTACTTCCTCAATGGTGATACAAGGATAAGAATCACCTTGAGATTTCCCTTTTTTATCATCTTCTGCAACATTACCTGATGCCTTTTTCTTTTCTGCTGCAATCCTTCTATAACATTATGAGTGAATATGTCCACATTTCTTGCAGAAAGAACATATTTTTACCTTCTTCTTAGAAGAATTCTCTTTAGATGTCGTAGATACAGAATCTGAAGTAGAAGGTGAGAGGGAGCTACTTTCCTTCTTGGATTGTTTTTCCTTCTTCTTATTCTTCTTCTTCTTACCCTTTGATGAAGATGAAAGCGCTTCTACATTCTCTTCCATTCCCTTCAACTGATCTTCATCTTGAAGCAACAAGAACTCTAACTCTTCAAATGTAACCTCTCTATCTCTTGTAGTAAGGGTAAGAGTGGTTATGAAAGATCAATATGAAATAGGAAGTGAATTAATCAGCGTATTTACTATTTCTTCATTTGATATCTCAACTCCTACATTTAGAAGTTGATCTCTCAAGTCAACGAGTCTCGTAATGTGGGTTTGAATTGACTCACTAGCTTTCATCCTTGTATTTGCTAGTTATCTCCTTAAGTGAGCTTTCCTTACAGGTTTTCTGCTCTGAAAAAGATTTTCAAGCTTCAACCAAGCTTGACTATAACTTCTGCAAGATCTGATCTGTGGTAAAATATGTTTTTTGACACTTATTGCTATGAATGAAAGTGCTAAAGCATCTCTAGCATCCCATCTTGCCTGATCTTTAGTAGGAGGAACTCTAGGTAAAGACCTAGCACTGACTCTGGATGTCGAAGTGGTTACCTCTTCTTCTGTTGGTTCTGTAATTGTAATTCCAGTACCTCTTGAAGCTTCTATAGACCCTTCTTCGCTTTCTCGTCTTGGTCTTGTTAAAGATCCATTGACGATACTCCATAAATCCTTTGTCACTAACAAGTTCATCATCATGAAATTCCACATGGGATAATTAGAAGATCCATCCAACTTGTCTTCAATCTCAAATCTAATCTCACTCATCTTATCTTAAGTGTGTATGTCAATTATGTAGCTCTGATACCAAGTGTTGGAATTTGGGGCCCCAAGATCGTTCCCATACTAAAACCTCTTGAGCATACACAACTTAATTGACAAGATGATAAGTGAGATAGAGAAAGAAAGAGATCTTGAGACAAGGATAGGGAACGTAAGCTGGATGCTTACTTCACTAAAAATAATAGATGTCCAAATTACAACATGGGAGTACTACTCAACCATATAAAGTGGTGCACTCACTAATGGAAGAATAAGAAGATGATGATACAAAAGTTAGATTATGTTGAAATAATCTAAGTGTGTGTGAAGAGAACAAAGCAAGGAAGCTAACAAAATAGTGTCACAAAATTGTAAATCAACCACAAGTTTAACTCACAAATGATAGTTACCATCACCTCGTAGAAGACTTCTTGCTGCGATGAGAGTAGCCTCTCCTTCACCAAAACTTCACCTCCTTCAAGAGTGTGAGAACACTCTGTCTTCAAGAAGATCTCCAAGCTCTAGATCTTTGAGTGAGTGAGTTACACAATGAGCCAATACCTCTTTATATAGTTTGTGAGTATCCATGAAAAGCTAAAAGAAAGCACAACGATCATAGAACGTTAAAAAACACCTCTATCATGAAAAATGGCTTTCTCCGTGAAGAGCTTTTCAAGTTGCTTGTTAAAAAGAACAATATTTCTGCTACAGGTTAACTCACAAAAGATAGTTACCACCACCTCCTAGAAGACTTCTTGCTGTGATGAGAGTAGCCTCTCCTTCACCGTAACTTCACCTCCTTCAAGAGTGTGAGAACACTCTATCTTCAAGAAGATCTCCAAGCTCTAGATCTTTGAGTGAGTGAGTTACACAATGAGCCAATACCTCTTTATATAGTTTATGACTATCCATGAAAAGCTAAAAGAAAGCACAACGATCGTAGAACGTTAAAAAACACCTCTATCGCAAAAAACGGCTTTCTCCGTGAAGAGCTTTTCAAATTGCTTGTTAAAAAGCACAATATTTCTGCTGCAGCGCATGGGGATTGAACCCGGGTCAATGAAGATGCTTTTGGAACATTGGGCTAGACCAAGTGACCCACCTAGTTTTGTTGTACAAAAGTTTAGAAAGATTCTCTTATATGGAAGTTGCGCCCGTCGACTGCTTGAAGTAGTCTCTAAGAGAAAACTTCTATATAGTCTATTGTAGAACTAAGACTTGAAGTTGATGCTTTTTAGTGAAGCTATTTGTTGGACCAATGAGGACATTGACTTCCAAAAATCCCTTCTTCAATGTCATATTGGTACAAGCTTCAGTAACCTGCAAATCTTCTCATGACTATCTCTAGTCAATGCTTTGGTAAAAATATCTGCAACATTCTCACTAGAAGGAACATAAACTAGCTCAATGTGCTTCTTAGCTATCTGCTCTCGAATATAGTGGTAGTGTACCTCTATATGCTTTGTCCTTGCACGATGCACTAGATTCTTAGCTATAGCTATAGCACTCTGGCTATCTGAAAATATCTGAATGGGTTGATGTACTCTTACATCAAGATAACTGAAAATCTTCTGCAACCATACTGACTCTAGAGTAGTTGTAAATGTTGCACGATATTCAGCTTCACATGATGAAGTGGCAATAGTGGGTTGTCTTTTTGAATACCATGAGATAAAACAATCTCCAAAATAAAAACAAAATCCAATAGTACTTCTTCTTGTGTCTCTATCACTTGCCCAATCAGAATTTGAAAATCCTTTTAGTAACAAATTTGTAGATTTCAAAAATACCATAGCATAATTTGAAGTTCCCTTAAAATAAGGAAAGATCCGCTTTACTGCTTTCCAATGTAACACTGTCGGATTCTGCATGAACCTTGATACTTGAGAAACTGCAAACTATATATCAGGACGTGTATTACAAAGATAAATCAAACAACCAACTGCTTGACTATATAGAGTAGCATCAAATGGCTCTGCATCTGCTACCATTTGTAAAGATATGTTCTGATCCATAGGTGTTTGCATAGGTTTAGAATCACCCATCTGAAACCTTTCAAAAAGTTTCTCAATGTACTTCTGTTGTGTCATGTAGATACACTTATCTCGAAACAGAAACTGAATCCCAAGATAATAATGTAAAATGCCTAAATCATTTACATCAAATGTTTGCTTCAATTCTTCTTTGAACATCTGCAAATCTTCATCTCTGGGACCTATGACTATAATATCATCCACATAAATGATTGCTATAATCATCATACCTATTTCAGCTTTGACATAAAGAGTTGGAGCTGCATCTGAGTTATGGAAACCAATGGATAAAAGATATGTATGTATCTTTTCATACCGTGCTGTAGGTGCCTGTTTTAAACCATACAAAGCTTTTATAAGCTTACACACTAAGTGTTCCTTTCTTATCTCTTCAAAACCTTGTGGCTGCTGAATATACACATCCTCATGTAAATCACCATTTAGAAAAGCAGTCTTAATGTCAAGTTGATATATATGCTGTGGAGCCCTCATTGGTTGAAACTAGCAAAGTCAAGGTCACAACTATGCATAGGCAAGAGTAAAGTATCAAAATTCCAAGGTCAAAGTGCACAGGTAGTGCACCTTCAATTGTTCATATATAAGGTCTTTAATTGTTCACAGACAAGAGGTATTGCAAAGGTATTTTTGCTAATTCCCTTAGGGTCAAAGGGTGTTCGAAGTAATCGGGTCCAGGTGAACCCCTCTTTGGGGCAAAAGTGATGAAGTAAAAAGGAAAGAAAATAAAGGGCATGTGAAGCGCACGCACATGTGGAAATATGGCCGCCCAATCAAAATTTTGATTTAAGTCTAAAGTCACTACATGACAAAGTAGTGAGTCGTTGGCTACCAGTTAAAAAGACAATCTTGGGACATTGAAAGGACACCAAGATTGTATTACAGTTAGAGCGCACGGAACCGGCACACTCAACAAAAAGAAAGACAAAGGCTATTCTTGGTGACACATTGGAGGGAAGAAGGGAGAAGTGCAGGGGACACGGAGGTACGACAGAGAGGTGGAAGTGAAGAGAGCAAGAGAGGTGACTAAGGAAGAATGCAGAGAGTGCGAAGCTAGACCCCAAGGACCTCAAGGTCTCTGTGTAGTGTGCATGCCGACAGAAGATACTCATTCCTCATCTTGGTGGAAGCTTGGTGCAAGGTGTGCACAAGGATAAGCTTGAAGCAAGTAGAGGACTGGTGCAGAGGAGGTCGACTGCAAGAAGACTTCGGGATAATTGGTATTTTTTTGTAATTAAGCACCCTCTGTAGTGCGCACAATATCGACTCAGATTGTGCCCAACCATTGTAATTGTTTTACTTTAATCAAACTCAAGATTCCCAGGTGTGCTTCTGCAGAAGCTTCCAAGGTTATTTCATCTGTGAAGTTTTCCATCTCATTCCTTTCTTTATTCTTTCCTTTTTCTCCTACAAACCCTCAAACTCCTTCTTGTCTACGAATCCCCCAACAAATTTGGCATGCCCGGTGGGACTCCAAGGAGAATTGAGCATAGGAGAAGATCTATTGCACTTGGAGAACAATATTCCAGTGTCGACAGTAATACTCCAGTTGATTAAAGAGGTACATATTTATATCAAGTGTATCATATGAAGTGAACTATGAATAGCTCATGACCGCGACCCGGTCACAAACCTTGAGGGTCACGTGCAAGCAGACAAGAAGAAAGGTGGTCAGAAGATCATTGAGCCCTCTTTCATCAACCTCATCAATAAGAAGCATGGCAGGACAGGTAGACCTAGAAACCTTACTCTCCAGATTAAACATAAAATTTCCCTCTTTCAAAGGTTTAGCTCATGAGGATCCAGATGAGCACATTCGAAGATTTCTGGCATTAAGCAAGACTAGAGGTTTAATGGGTAGGGAAGATGCCTTCTTGATACTCTTCCCGGCCACATTGGAAGGATTGCAGACAAGTGGTTTAGCCAGTTTGCTGAAAACCACTTTACCTCTTGGGATTTGATGAAAGAGGCCTTCAAAAATCAGTTTCAGCATGGCAACACGGCGGAGATAATTATAGAAGAGCTAGAAAACTTGAGATTGGGTCCAGGAGAAAAATTCCCAGAGTTTGTGACTAGGGCCAAAGCACTAATGGCTAAACTACGAGATCCACCGCATGATTTCTTTGTCGAGAATTGGTTAGCCAAACCCTTACCTGTGGTCACCCAATGCAAAATAAAAGAGTTAGTGTTACCTACTACCTCTGTTGAGGAATTCATCAATACGGCCACACGTTTGGAGCAGATAAGGCACCAGTATGGTGCAACTTCTTCCCTGCCAACCTATGATGCAGAACTGGAGGACCCAATGATCCAGTTAAGAAGGGAGCTGGAGGGCTTGAAAAGGAATAAGTCCTACCCAGAAGAGGAGACTGTTGTGGCTCAGCTGAGAAGGGAGATTGAAGCACTCAAGATCCAAAAGGAGAAGGAGGCCCAAGCAGAAGAATTAGCTCAGCTAAGGCAGGAATTGCAAGAACTCAAAGGAGGTGGTATCAAGAGTGGACTCTGGTGCTCCATGTGCAGCAAGCAAGGGCACATAGTAAGTGAGTGTCCTCTGCTAAACGTGACTTGTCAATTATGCAAGAAAGTTGGCCATGAGGCCCATGAATGCCAGTCCAGAGGAATGCCTGCAACGACATACTGGACACAGGGAGGACCTCTGCCACCAGCAAATGCGATGGCAGCCGCAGCCAACCAAGGTAACAACTATAATCCTAAACCAAGGAATAATTTTGCAAATGGGCCTAGGAGGCCCATCATTTGCTTCAGATGTGGAGAGTGCGGGCACTACCAATCTAGGTGCACTCTCCCAGAAAATGCCCCTCCTTGCAGAAACTGTCCAGAGGCCAGGGATCACTATACAAATTGTTGTCCTAAGAATCAAGCCTCTACTTTTGGACCCCATCTCCAAATGATCTCTGTATTCAAGGAGGAAACATTACCTCAGGTCAATGAACCCTCACCGTCTACTAGGGTGGTACAATTGGAAGAACTTGAATCTTTTGCAGTACAGACAAGAAGCAAGGGGAAGGCTCAAGTGGACGAAAATCAAGAATAAAAAATTAGGGAATCGAATAGAGACAGAGTTGCATCTGAAGACAAAGCCACCACAAGTGCACACACAAACCAAAAAGAATATCTCATAGGTACCAGTGACGCCATTGGGCATGCCTTCAATAGGGCTCAAGAAGAGTTTGGTAAAGCAAATGAAGCTCATTCTCTTAAAGAGTCAGAGGCTTCAAAACTACTCAAGTCCTTGAAGATGGAGGTTAGTATTTTTTATTAATAAAGATGGATGGGAAATTCAGGTAAGAATTATTGCAGATACTTGATGAGGCTTCTACTACAAACTTAGTGGCAAAGACAGCCATTTTACATAAAGGGATAATGATCGGGGAAGCACCCCTTACGGATTATAAAAGTCCTCGGCTTACAGTATCAATCCAGGGTCATGAATTTCAAGGTGTTATTGTGGATGGTGGTTCGGGCATTAACTTGATGCCTGAATATACCATGAAAAAGATTGGACTCCACCCTTCAAGACCTGCAAACTTCACTGTTACTCTGGCAGATCAGAGCAAAGTAAGGCCCTTGGGGGTAATCCCAAAAGTTCGACTTGAAATACAAGGTAACCTATTCATTCTGGATTTTGTGGTTTTAAGATTGCCCCAGGTTGAAGGAGGATTTCCTCTCTTAATTGGAAGACCTTGGCTGAGGCATGCCAGTGTCATTCATGATTGGGGCAAGGACACTATGTGGGTACAAAAGAAAGGGCAGGAGCTGACACAGATTCAATTAGAAGAGGGCCCAGACAATCAAGGAGACACTAGTATGATGCAAACAGTTAGCGTTTGCATGGAAACAGAATCAGAGGATCAACCCCAAATAGATTTTGAGGACGAAGAGGATATTCTAAATTGGCTCCAAGCCGGCAACTCTTCCTCTTGTTTTGGAATTTTTCTTAATAATCCCTGCACGACTGAAGGTTATGATGAAGATAAGGAACAGGTCCAGGTTGATGGATTGGGAGAGCCCATCAGAGACCACAGAAGGGGCAGGAAGATACCCCTCAAATACAACTTGGAGGAGGATGTGACAACCACAGATAACGAAGTTTCTAAAGCTAAAAGCAAGGTAAAAAATTCTGGTGTTGAATGTTCTTTCCCAATTCAAGAAATCCCTGCAGGATGGATGTAGGACAAGGAGGAACACATTGAAGTCCAACATACACTTGCTTATGAAGCAATGCACGAAAAGCTAGTAAAAGAAGAGAAGGAAGCAGATGCTAACGAAGATAATATGGTAGCGAGAAATCCTGTCCAAGAAATATACTTAGGCACTCAAGACAATACTCAGCCAGTTTTGGTGGCCACTTGGTTGTGGAGCCACCCAGAGCTGCTTGAAAAGGTAAAATCATTCTTGACCCAGTATGTAGATGTTTTTGCCTGGCATTACAAAGACTTAGAAGGAGTGCCCACAACTTATGGAGAGCACAGAATCCCTCTGGTTGATGGAGCAAAACCCATAAGAGGAAGGAGTTATAGACTTAATCCAAAATATGCCGAAGCTGTTTATGTGGAAATCCAAAAGATGGAGGATGCAGGAATCATCATTCCTGTTGAACACTCAGAGTGGCTCTCACCTATGGTTATAGTACCGAAGAAGAATACTAATAAAATCAGAATTTGTGTTGACTTTAGAGCACTCAACAAGGTGACCATTCCAGATGGTTTTCCTATGCCTTTTGCAGAACAGGTCATTGAAGAAGTGGCTGGGCATGCATTATATAGCTTTATGGATGGATTCAGTGGCTATAATCAAATATCAATACACCCAGAGGATCGTGAAAAGACTTCTTTCATTACACCTTGGGGAACATATGTGTATGTAAAAATATCATTTGGGCTCAAAAATGCTCCAGCCACCTTTAACAGAACGGTCAATCTTATTTTTGGCCCCCTATTGTTGGAGTCACTTAGAATCTTCATGGATGACTTCTCTTCATTTTCAGGTTCTCATAAAGATACTCCTCTAGATTGTTTGGACCACCACTTGAGGCAGCTGCAGAATATTTTCAAAAGATGTAGGGAGACTAAGTTAAAACTCAATCCAAACAAATGTCACTTCCTTGTGATAAAAGGAACCCTCTTAGGACATGTGGTGTCGGCTAAAGGTATGGCCCCAAATCCTGACAAAATCATTTCTATATTAAAGTTGCCTAAACCTAAATCCCCTAAAGAGATTCAGAGTTTCTTGGGGCATACTGGATACCATAGAAGGTTTATAAAAATGTATGCAGAGATAGCTAGACCTCTAGCTAGACTTACAGGTAAAGAAGTACCCTTTAAATGGGAAGAAGAGGAGGAAGAAGCATATCAAACATTACGGTCAAGGTTAGTGTCTGCTCCTATCTTGGTCACACCTGAGTGGTCAAATATCTTTCATATACACGTCGATGCCAGTGCCTATGCAGTAGGGGCAGTTTTGACACAACCCAGCGAAGAATTTAAAGTAGACAGGCCAATTCAATATGCCAATAGAATCTTGACCAAGGCTGAAAGGAATTACAGTACTACAGAAAGAGAAGCCCTAGCTATGGTCTTTGCTGTCCAAAAATTCCGTCATTACTTACTGGGGGTAAAATTTATTATTATAACAGATCACCAACCACTGAAATACCTACTCAACAAACCACAAGCCATTGGTAGAATATGGAGGTGGTTATTGTTGTTCCAAGAGTTTGATTTTTCTGTAGTCCATAAACCAGGAAAAGAAAATGTTATGGCGGATCATCTATCCAGAATAAATATGATGAATCAAACTAGTGGAATCAATGATGACTTTCTCGATGCTCATCTGTTTGCTGTACAAGTTCAAGGATGGTATTCCGATATCAAAAATTTCATTAAAACTGGATTGTATCCAAAAAAGGCTAGTGCTACACAAAAGAGGAGACTACTAATCAAGAGCAGACCATATACCTTCATTGAAGATAAATTGTATAGACAGGGCAAGGATGACCGGCTCAGGAAATGTTTGGAGGAAGAAGAAGTGAGGGAAGTCCTTCACTCTGCACATGAAGGAACAGGTGGTGGGCACCTTCCAAGACATATTATGAGTCAGAGGATACTGGATGCCGGTCTATGGTGGCCTACACTATTTAAGGATGCAGATGAATGGGGAAAGGCATGTGACATTTGCCAGAGGTGTGGACCTAAGCCAACAAAGCAAAGACATAACCCCTTGGTTGTTTCCACTTCTTGGCAACCATTTGAGAAGTGGGGGCTAGATTTTGTAGGGCCAACCTACCCTCCCACTTTTCCAAAAAGAGAAAAATATCTCTTGATAGCTACAAATTATGCGACAAAGTGGGAGGAATCTATTGCCTCCCCCGATTGCACGGCCCAAACTGTTGCTGATTTCATTTATAGTAGCATCATTTGCAGGTTTGGTTGTCCACTTGAAATTTGCATTGATCAGGGTACCCATTTTGTAAATAAAGTCCTGCAAGAAATCTTCAACAAGTATAGGATTCTTCATAGGACCTCTTGTGCTTATTATCCAAGAGCAAATGGACAGGCTGAAGCGACAAACAAGGTTTTAATTTCAATGTTAAGAAAGGAGTGTATGTTGCAGCCCACTTCCTTGGGCATTGCTTACCAAGGTACATTATGGGCATACAGGTTAGCTTTCAAAGAGGCCACCGGATATTCTCCATTCCAACTTGTTTATGGCATATTACCCATCGAGCCATTTGAATTTTTACATGGATCACCTAAGATGGCATTCATGCAGGGAAAGAAGGATTGTGATGTTTCTCAAAGGCTAGGAGCACTACATAAAGTGGAGGAGATTCGTCTACTAGCGACCACACAATTGATAGAGACCCAGATGAAGAGGAAGGAGGCACATGATCGACATTTGTGGAACAACAACATTGAAGTAGGCATGTTAGTTCTTCTCCATAAACCTAACCCTCATACGAATGCAAAAGTGAAATGGATCCCTCATTGGGAAGGCCCTTTTCGCGTGCTGAAGACGTTGCATTGGGGTGCTGTGCAATTGGAAACCCTCGATGGTGACACCCTACCTTTAGTAAACATTTCCAGACTCAAGGCTTATTATAAAATGTCATAACCATTGTCTTTTCATTTATTTTGTTTCCTGTTGTTTTGGATTGCTTTAATAGGTAACAATAATAAAAAAAAAATAAAAAATAAAAAAAAATTATGTGAGCATTTTTTAGGTGCCATATTTTCTTTCTTTGTTGTTTATTTCATCCACTAAATCAAGTAATATTCATAGTTCAATTAAAAAAAAAAAAATTTGGGCGCCTTTTTTTTGGATGGCCCTTAGTTCTGCACACTCACTTTCATTAATGACCATTTCTTTGTTCTCTCTTGAATGGATGAAATTACAGTTAGGCTTCTCCTCTCTTTTGCACACTCTTTTATGCTACACCATCCCTTGTTGTGAGGTGAGCCCTTAATCCTCATTGCTATATAATGGGTAGCATCATTCATTCCGCCTTCAACGCCATCTTGCTGCACGATCATATCAGAAGTCGGAGGCTCCAGGTTGCAGGTTGCCCAGCTCTTCAGGTGGACTTTTCAGTGGTTGACTCCCGAGGCTAAAGCAATAACCTCTTGGCAAACCTCTGGGCAAACCGCCTCGATCTCTCCTCGCCCCCCTCCACTCCACACCCCCCTCCTCCTCAACAGCCTTCACCATTTCCCCTCCATTGCCTCTCCACCTCCTCTCACCCTTCCCCTCCATCTTCCCCGCCTCCCCCTCAGTAGCCCCGCAACCTCTCCCTCACCTTCCCCCTCCATTCCATCCACCTCCCCGCGCGGACACCCCCTGCAAACCCCCTCCAAACCCCCCGCCCTCCCCCGCCCTCCCCCGCCCACCCCCCGTCCCACCCCCCGCCTCCACACCCCCCGCTCACCCCCCCTCCCCCTGCCCACCCCCCCACTCACCCCCCGCCCACACCCCCCCCACACCCCCCGCCCCCCGCCCACACCCCCGCGCTCACCCCCCGCCCACACCCCCCGCCCACACCCCCCGCCCGCATCCCCGCCCCCACCCCCTGCCCACCCCCCGCTCACCCCCCTCCCACCGCCACTCCCCCGCCCACCTCCCCGCCCACACCCCCCGCCCACACCCCCCGCCCACACCCTCCGCCCACACCCCCCGCCCCCGCCCACACCCCCCGCCCACACCCCCCGCCCCCACCCCCCACTCACCCCCTTGCCCACCCCCCGCTCACCCCCCCTCCCACCGCCCCCCCGCCCACCACCCCCCACCCACACCCCCCGCCCCCCCACACCCCCCGCCCACACCCCCCACACCCCCCGCCCACCCCCCGCCCACACCCCCCGCCCCCACCCCCCTGCCACCCCCCGCTCACCACCCCCTCCCACCGCCCACCCTCCCGCACACCCCCCGCCCCCCCACACCCCCGCCCACACCCCCCACACCCCCCGCCCACCCCCCCCGCCTACATCCCCTGCCCACCCCCCGCTCACCCCCCTCCCACCGCCCCCCCGCCCACCACCCCCCGCCCACACCCCCCGCCCCCCCACACCCCTCGCCCACACCCCCACACCCCCCGCCCACCCCCCTCGCCCACACCCTCCGCCCACCCCCCTCGCCCACACCCCCCGCCCCCACCCCCTGCTCACCCCCCTGCCACCCCCCGCTCACCACCCCCTCCCACCGCCCACCCTCCCGCACACCCCCCGCCCCTCCCACACCCCCCGCCCACACCCCCCACACCCCCCGCCCACCCCCCCCGCCCACACCCCCCGCCCCCACCCCCCGCTCACCCCCCTGCCACCCCCCGCTCACCACCACCTCCCACCGCCCACCCTCCCGCACACCCCCTGCCCCCCCCCACACCCCCGCCCCCCCCCACACCCCCGCCCACACCCCCCACACCCCCCGTCCACCCCCCCGCCCACACCCCCGCCCACACCCCCCGCCCACACCCCCCGCCCCCACCCCCCGCTCACCCCCCTGCCACCCCCCGCTCACCACCCCCTCCCACTGCCCACCCTCCCGCCCACCTCCCCGCCCACCCCCGCCCACCCCCGACACACAACCCCCGCCCACACCCCCCCCCCCCCCCCCCGCCCACACCCCCCGCCCACACCCCCTGCCCCCAACCCCCGCCCACACCCCCCGCCCACACCCCCCGCCCACACCCCCTGCCAACCCCTAGCCCACACCCCCCGCCCACACCCCCAGCCCACACCCCCTGCCCACCCCCCTGCCCACCCCCCGCTCACCCCCCCTCCCACCGCCCACAACCCCCGCCCACAACCCCCGCCCACCCCCTGCCCACCCGCTCACCCCCCGCCCTCCATCCCCATCCCCCGCCCACCCCGCCCACCCCGGCCCGCCCCCGGCTCACCCCCCGCCAATCCCCCACACCTCCCGCCCACCCAACCCCAATCCGCCAACCACCCCCTGCCCATCCGCCCCTAAAAAGTCTCTGGAAACCCCGCCCATCCACCCCTAACAAGTCTCTGGAACGGCAGCTTGCGATAAATAGCTCAGTGCTCTTCACCAGTGGCAGGGCTTCTTAGTGCCCCAGGTCAACCTCAGCTGCTGGAGAGTTGGCTTCCAGCCGAGAAGGAGGAAGCGAAGTCTAGAAGTTTCTGGAATTGAAGTCTAGAAGTTTCTGGAATTTTCTCGTTTTCCGTCGACCTCTATGGCCGATCCCACCGCAACCGACAACCTCTCAGAACTCACTCCTTCAGCACTGCATACAACCAATCCGAATTATCCTCCTCTTGTGTCTGCTCCACCCACCACCGGCCCCCACTCTCAGCTCCCTTCGTTGCCCGTGTCCACTGACCTCCACCATGATGCATCGCCTTCCTCCAATCCTCCTGCCATCCTACATATTCCCACTTATTCAGTTCAATCGGATTCCACGGATATCTATTCTCCACCTCCACTACCTCGCCATCCTTCTCCTTCTCCTTCCGCTTCCGCTTCTCATCCCTCACAATCAAATTCGCCCTCAGGAGATTATATGCGCATCTTTTCTCCACTTGATTTAGATATGCAGATTCGTATTCATTTATCTCTCCCAACCATCGAACTCCGTCGCCTTTTCTCTGTCGACAATCTTCAACAGGCGGGTCTTTGGGGCTTGGCCAACATTTTCCTGAATGATCCCTCCAATGACTGTGACGTCTATGAAGCTATCCGCCTCTTTCCTAACTTTCGCACAGGTCCTCTCTCAGTTTCCACTCTTGCTGCCAGCCTCGGCTCTTGCCCCGCCGAATTCCGTACTCCTCCGTTCTTATATTCTGGATTGTCAGCCTCTGCCACAATTGCCTTTTGTCACGAATGCTTCGACACTAATGCCCGCTTTTCCATCCGCATGACATCCATACTCAATGCATTCATTTTCTTCTTTTTGCTTCGTAGTCCCACATCTTCACTACCATGGTCTGATATTCGCATTGCTGATCCGCTCTTTTGCTTCCTACATAGCCGCCCATACCCTTACGCCGCCCTCATCTATGGTTCCTTAACTTTGCGCTCTCGTCGACTTCGTGAAGCTGTCTCCAGAGGTTCTCGCACATTCTCCATATATTTTGGTCCATTCCTTGCTTGGATTTACCACATCCCCTCGCGCTCTGACCCTCATCCCCCTCTACTTCCGTCGCAGCCCATCTTACCTTACACTTCCAATCCTCCACCCTCTCCTCCAATCTCCATCGACTTCGCCTCCGTTTCCACCCCGCTATCCGCTCCCCCTGATCGCACTTCCCCCCCTCTACACTCTTCTCCGTATATCGTTTCTTCCTCTCCTGATATCGCACCTATTCCTTCCCCTGATCCTGCTCCGGCACCTGGCCCTTCTTCCACCGCCACTTTCCGGACGCTCGTTCAAACGCAGCTCAACACCCACTACCCAACTTGTACACCACCTCGTCCTCCTCCTTCCGCACCTCGTCCTCCTCCTTCCGCAACCGCTCCGCTCACTGCCGTTCCATTCCTGCGACCCCCTCCGCCAGCATCTCCTCCTCTCCATCGTTCCGATCCACCTGTTGCACCTTCCCCTCCCATTGATATCCCTTCCGCCCCTTCCTTTTTGCATTTGCTCCGCGATGCCAGTGCTGCTGCTTCTGGTAGTGCTCATGCCTCCAAAGTGTCTTTGGATTCTGTATCAGCTGCCGCTTCTATTCATCAACAATACATTAATACCATCGACAACATCAATCGATTAGCCCACTCTCAATGGCAATGCCTCCATGAAACCGCCCGCTTACTCCAAGAAGAGCGCGACAAATACCGTGATATGGCCGAATCCGCATTACAGAAATTATCCGATCTTCAAAATCACTCTTCTTTAGGGTTATGTGATAATGCTGCGTGCAGGCGGATCAAACGCGAATGGGACCACCTTAGGCAGTGCCTTAGTTCTCTCCAGCATATGATTGAGTAGGCTTCTGCTCCATTGCCCTCATCTCCATAACCATCAGATGCCGGCATCCATCCACCCTCTCAATAATTTGCAAGCCAACTTCTCCATTCCTTGCTATTGGCTTCGGTTTCTCTTCTAGATGTGCAATAAACCTCTCATCCTTCTGATTTTGTCTTATCAGGGATCAATAAATTTTTGTAGTGGGATTATTTGGGTTATATTCTTTAATAACTAAAGTCACTCCTTATCTATTTTCATGCCTCCGTTCCCTCTATGTTCTTCTCTTGTTCCACTCTGTTCTTGAGTTGCTGCTCCCCTCTGTATCTGCTGTCTCTCCGGGACGGAGAGAACATTAGGAGGTGGGCATCTGTTGAGCCCTCATTGATTGAAACTAGCAAAGTCAAGGTCACAGCTATGCATAGGCAAGAGTAAAGTATCAAAATTCCAAGGTCAAAGTGCACAGGTAGTGCACCTTCAATTGTTCATATATAAGGTCTTTAATTGTTCACAGACAAGAGGTATTGCAAAGGTATTTTTGCTAATTCCCTTAGGGTCAAAGGGTGTTCGAAGTAATCGGGTCCAGGTGAACCCCTCTTTGGGGCAAAAGTGATGAAGTAAAAAGGAAAAAAAATAAAGGGCATGTGAAGCGCACGCACATGTGGAAATATGGCCGCCCAATCAAAATTTTGATTTAAGTCTAAAGTCACTACATGACAAAGTAGTGAGTCGTTGGCTGCCAGTTAAAAAGAAAATCTTGGGACATTGAAAGGACACCAAGATTGTATTACAGTTAGAGCGCACAGAACCGGCACACTCAACAAAAAGAAAGACAAAGGCTATTCTTGGTGACACATTGGAGGGAAGAAGGGAGAAGTGCAGGGGACACGGAGGTACGACAGAGAGGTGGAAGTGAAGAGAGCAAGAGAGGTGACTAAGGAAGAATGCAGAGAGTGCAAAGCTAGACCCCAAGGATCTCAAGGTCTCTGTGCAGTGTGCATGCCGACAGAAGATACTCATTCCTCATCTTGGTGGAAGCTTGGTGCAAGGTGTGCACAAGGATAAGCTTGAAGCAAGTAGAGGACTGGTGCAGAGGAGGCCGACTGCAAGAAGACTTCGGGATAATTGGTATTTTTTTCTAATTAAGCACCCTCTGTAGTGCACACAGTATCGACTCGGATTGTGCCCAACCATTGTAATTGTTTTACTTTAATCAAACTCAAGATTCCCAGGTGTGCTTCTGCAGAAGCTTCCAAGGTTATTTCCTCTGTGAAGTTTTCCATCTCATTCCTTTCTTTATTCTTTCCTTTTTCTCCTACAAACCCTCAAACTCCTTCTCGTCTACGAATCCCCCAACATATGCCAACCAAAATGTGCTGCTAGAGCAAGTACTGACCTAATAATGGTCATCCTAGACGTAGGAGCAAATGTCTCATCATAATCAATACCTTTCTGTTGTGCATATCCTTTGACAACCAACCTAGCCTTGTATCTATCAATAGTACCATCTCCTTTCCTTTTCATTTTGAAGATCCGTTTTACATCTGTAGCCTTCTTTATATTTGGTAACTCATATAGCTGCCAAGATTGATTCTTATGAATAGAATCAATCTCTTCTTGCATAGCTTTTCTCCAAATAGGAATGTTAAGTGCATCTTTAACACACGCAGGTTCATCTTCAACAGTCGTAAGTGCCAAAATATCATGAATCACGAAGTCTTCAGCAAAACTTACATGATCTTTTTGTTGTCTAGTTTGACTTCTTGTTCTTACATGATCTTGTTGTTGTTGTCTAGTCTGACTCCTTGTTCTTCCAGTAAAAGTTTTTATACCACTATCTTTCCAAGTTTGATATAACCACGTAGGTGTATCCTTGAATAGTGGTGAAACTCTTTCTGAACTTTCAGCTTCCACAGGTTCTGGAACTTGTCCTGCCAAGGTATTAGGACTTTCTAGAACTTTAACTTCTTCCATTTCTGGATTCAAAGTTTCTTGTGGAACTGACTCTGTAGAAGGTTGTGAAATTCCTCTTTCTTCAACTTTTTCTTGAATACTAGGAATTCGAGTTTTAACTCCCTCCTGATATGGCTGAATATGTACATCCAGAATCTTTCTAAAAATTCCATAGTCATTTGCACCAATGAATTCCGGAATTTTGGCTTCTTTATCATAAACCTTATCTTCAAAAATATAAGCATTACGTGAAAGAATAACTTCACCTGTCTCTGGAACATAAAACCTATATCCTTTGCTTTCAACAGGATATCCAATAAAAACAGCTTTCTTCGCCTTTACATCTAGTTTGCCTCGGTCCTTTTTCTCAACATGTACATAAGAAAGTGATCCAAACACTCTGAAGTAACTCACATTAGGTTTTCTATCATAATAAGCTTTATACGGTGTAATTACCTTTAAAGCTTTTGTAGATGACCTATTCAAAATGTGATTAGCTGTATGTACTGCATCAAACCAGAATTTTGGTGAAAGCTCCTTGGATGCCATAATGCTCCGCATCATTTCAACAAGTACTCTATTCTTTCTTTTTGCAACACCATTTTGCTGAGGAGTATAAGCAATAGTAAGGTATCGAGTAATACCTTTCTAATCACGAAATGTCTGGAACTCATTTGAGAAGTATTCTGAACCTCTATCACTTCTGAGAATCTGGACAGTTTCCTAACTTTCATTTTCAACCATAGCTACAAACTTCTTGAACATAGGAAAGACTTCTGAATTTGACTTAAGACCATAGATCCATGAGTATCTTGTAAAATCATCCACAAATAGGACAAAATACTTGAAACCCTGAATTGAGTCTGCTCTCATAGGTCCATGCACATCTGAATGAATAATTTGCAATTTCTTGGTAGCTGTAATATGATTATGTTTCTTGAAAGGTAGTTTATGCATCTTACCTTCAAGAAAACCTTCACATATATCTGAATCATTAGGTATCTTGAATGAGGGTAAACTCTCAACCATATCTCTGTCTTTGATATTCTTGAGTGCTCTAAAACTCATATGTCCAAATCTTTCATGCCATAGTTTCATATCTTCCACCGGTGATGAAGATTTGACTGCATATGCCTGACTGATTTTTGACAAAACAAAGACCCCTCCTTTATGCTCACCTTGTAAAAGACACTTGTCTTCGTTATGTGATAAGACCTAACAAAGATCTTTCTCAAATACAACTTTAAAACCATCACTTAAAAATGCAGATATAGATAACAGATTCTTCTTCATTTTAGGTACATAAAGGACATCTAAAATTTGAAACTTACCACCTTCTCTTGACTTTAGGGTTATTGTACCTATTCCCACAACATCCAAATCATTGCCATCTGCAATAGTAACTCTTCTACCTGAAGAATAGGAAAGAGAAGAAAATACTTCTCTACAACCTTTCATATGCTTTGTAGCACTTGAGTCGAATATCCAAGGAGTTGCTGAAAGAACTTGTAAAGCTGCTTGATCAAAAGCTACTTCCTCAATGGTGATACAAGGATAAGAATCACCTTGAGATTTCCCTTTTTTATCATCTTCTGCAACATTACCTGATGCCTTTTTCTTTTTTGCTGCAATCCTTCTATAACATTATGAGTGAATATGTCCACATTTCTTCCAGAAAGAACATATTTTTACCTTCTTCTTAGAAGAATTCTCTTTAGATGTCGTAGATACAGAATCTGAAGTAGAAGGTGAGAGGGACCTACTTTCCTTCTTGGATTGTTTTTCCTTCTTCTTATCCTTCTTCTTCTTACCCTTTGATGAAGATGAAAGCGCTTCTACATTCTCTTCCATTCCCTTCAACTGATTTTCATCTTGAAGCAACAAGAACTCTAACTCTTCAAATGTAACCTCTCTATCTCTTGTAGTAAGGGTAAGAGTGGTTATGAAAGATCAATATGAAATAGGAAGTGAATTAATCAGCGTATTTACTATTTCTTCATCTGATATCTCAACTCCTACATTTAGAAGTTGATCTCTCAGGTCAAGGAGTCTCGTAATGTGGGTTTGAATTGACTCACCAGCTTTCATCCTTGTATTTGCTAGTTGTCTCCTTAAGTGAGCTTTCCTTGCAGGTTTTCTGCTCTGAAAAAGATTTTCAAGCTTCAACCAAGCTTGACTATAACTTCTGCAAGATCTGATCTGTGGTAGAATATGTTTTTTGACACTTATTGTTATGAATGAAAGTGCTAAAGCATCTCTAGCATCCCATCTTGCCTGATCTTCAGTAGGAGGAACTCTAGGTAAAGACCTAGCAGTGACTCTGGATGTCGAAGTGGTTACCTCTTCTTCTGTTGGTTCTGTAATTGTAATTCCAATACCTCTTGAAGCTTCTATAGACCCTTCTTCGCTTTCTCGTCTTGGTCTTGTTAAAGATCCATTGGCGATACTCCATAAATCCTTTGTCACTAACAAGTTCATCATCATGAAATTCCACATGGGATAATTAGAAGATCCATCCAAATTGTCTTTAATCTCAAATCTAATCTCACTCATCTTATCTTAAGTGTGTATGTCAATTATGTAGATCTGATACCAAGTGTTGGAATTTGGGACCCCAAGATCGTTCCAATACTAAAACCTCTTGAGCATACACAATTTAATTGACAAGATGATAAGTGAGATAGAGAAAGAAAGAGATCTTGAGACAAGGATAGGGAACGTA
Source organism: Ceratopteris richardii (assembly GCA_020310875.1). Taxonomy (NCBI): domain Eukaryota; kingdom Viridiplantae; phylum Streptophyta; class Polypodiopsida; order Polypodiales; family Pteridaceae; genus Ceratopteris; species Ceratopteris richardii. Next base: position 112,013,601 of record CM035420.1, read on the forward strand.
AGCTGGATGCTTACTTCACTAAAAAATAATAGATGTCCAAATTACAACATGGGAGTACTACTGAACCATATAAAGTGGTGCACTCACTAATGGAAGAATAAGAAGATGATGATACAAAAGTTAGATTATGTTGAAATAATCTAAGTGTGTGTGAAGAGAACACAACAAGGAAGCTAACAAAATAGTGTAACAAAACTGTAAATCAACCACAAGGTTAACTCACAAAAGATAGTTACCACCACCTCGTAGAAGACTTCTTGCTGCGATGAGAGTAGCCTCTCCTTCACCAAAACTTCACCTCCTTCAAAAGTGTGAGAACACTCTGTCTTCAAGAAGATCTGCAAGCTCTAGATCTTTGAGTGAGTGAGTTACACAATGAGCCAATACCTCTTTATATAGTTTGTGAGTATCCATGAAAAGCTAAAAGAAAGCACAACGATCATAGAACGTTAAAAAACACCTCTATCGCGAAAAATGGCTTTCTCCGTGAAGAGCTTTTCAAATTGCTTGTTAAAAAGCACAATATTTCTGCTGCAGGTTAACTCACAAAAGATAGTTACCACCACCTCGTAGAAGACTTCTTGTTGCGATGAGAGTAGCCTCTCCTTCACCAAAACTTCACCTCCTTCAAGAGTGTGAGAACACTCTGTCTTCAAGAAGATCTCCAAGCTCTAGATCTTTGAGTGAGTGAGTTACACAATGAGCCAATACCTCTTTATATAGTTTGTGACTTCCATGAAAAGCTAAAAGAAAGCACAACGATCGTAGAACGTTAAAAAACACCTCTATCGCAAAAAACGGCTTTCTCCATGAAGAGCTTTTCAAGTTGCTTGTTAAAAAGCACAATATTTCTGCTGCAGCGCATGGGGATTGAACCCAGGTCAATGAAGATGCTTTTGGAACATTGGGCTAGGCCAAGTGACCCACCTAGTTTATTGTAGAACTAAGACTTTAAGTTGATGCTTCTTAGTGAAGCTATTTGTTGGACCAATGAGGACATTGACTTCCAACAATCCCTCCTTCAATGTCATATTGGTACAAGCTTCAATAACCTGCAAATCTTCTCATGACTATCTCTAGTCAATGGTTTGGTAAAAATATCTGCAACATTCTCACTAGAAGGAACATAAACTAGCTCAATGTGCTTCTTAGCTATCTGCTCTCGAATATAGTGGTAGTGTACCTCTATATGCTTTGTCCTTGCATGATGCACTAGATTCTTAGCTATAGCTATAGCACTCAGGCTATGTGAAAATATCTGAATGGGTTGATGTACTCTTACATCAAGATAACTGAAAATCTTCTGCAACCATACTGACTCTAGAGTAGCTGTAAATGCTGCACGATATTCAGCTTCACACGATGAAGTGGCATTAGTGGGTTGTCTTTTTGAATACCATGAGATAAAACAATCTCCAAGATAAAAAAAAAATCCACTAGTACTTGTTCTTGTGTCTCTATCACTTGCCCAATCAGAATCTAAAAATCCTTTTAGTAACAAATGTGTAGATTTCGAAAATACCATAACATAATTTGAAGCTCCCTTAAAATAACGAAAGATCCGCTTTACTGCTTTCCAATGTAACACTGTCGGATTCTGCATGAACCTTGATACTTGAAAAACTGTAAACTGTATATCAAGACGTGTATTACAAAGATAAATCAAGCAACCAACTACTTGACTATATAGAGTAGCATCAAATGGCTCTGCATCTCCTACCATTTGTAAAGATATGTTCTGATCCATAGGTGTTTGCGTAGGTTTAGAATCACCCATCTGAAGCCTTTCAAAAAGTTTATCAATGTACTTCTGTTGTGTCATGTAGATACACTTATCTCGAAACAGAAACTGAATCCCAAGATAATAATGTAAAATGCCTAAATCATTTACATCAAATGTTTGCTTCAATTCTTCTTTGAACATCTACAAATCTTCATCTCTGGGACCTGTGACTATTATATCATCCACATAAATGATTGCTATAATCATCATACCTGTTTCAGCTTTGACATAAAGAGTTGGAGCTGCATCTAAGTTATGGAAACCAATGGATAAAAGATATGTATGTATCTTTTCATACCATGTTGTAGGTGCCTGCTTTAAACCATACAAAGCTTTTATAAGCTTACACACTAAGTGTTCTTTACTTATCTCTTCAAAACCTTCTAGCTGCTGAATATACACATCCTCATGTAAATCACCATTTAGAAAAGCAGTCTTAGTGTCAAGTTGATATATATGCCAACCAAAATGTGCTGCTAGAGTAAGTACTGACCTAATAATAGTCATCCTAGACGTAGGAGCAAATGTCTCATCATAATCAATACCTTTTTGTTGTGCATATCCTTTGACAACCAACTTGGCCTTGTATCTATCAATAGTACCATCTGCTTTCCTTTTGATTTTGAAGATCCGTTTTACATCTATAGCCTTCTTTATATCTGGTAACTCACATAGCTGCCAAGTTTGATTCTTATGAATAGAATCAATCTATTCTGGAATAGCTTTTCTCCAAATAGGAATGTTAAGTGCATCTTTAGCACACGCAGGCTCATCTTCAACAGCCGTAAGTGCCAAAATATCATGAATCACGAAGTCTTCAGCAAAACTTACATGATCTTTTTGTTGTCTAGTTTGACTTCTTGTTCTTACATGATCTTGTTGTTGTTGTCTAGTCTGACTCCTTGTTCTTCGAGTAAAAGTTTTTATACCACTATCTTTCCAAGTTTGATATAACCACGTAGGTGTATCCTTGAATAGTGGTGAAACTCTTTCTGAACTTTCAGCTTCCATAGGTTCTGGAACTTGTCCTGCCAAGGTATTAGGACTTTCTGGAACTTTAACTTCTTCCATTTCTGGATTCAAAGTTTCTTGTGGAACTGACTCTGTAGAAGGTTGTGAAATTCCTCTTTCTTCAACTTTTTCTTGAATACTAAGAATTGGATTTTTAACTCCCTCCTGATATGGCTGAATATGTACATCCAAAATCTTTCGAAAAATTCCATAGTCATTTGCACCAATGAATTCTGGAATTTGGGCTTCTTTATCATAAACCTTATCTTCAGAAATATAAGCATTATGTGAAAGAATAACTTCACCTATCTCTAGAACATAAAACCTGTATCCTTTGCTTTCAACAGGATATCCTATAAAAACAGCTTTCTTCGCCTTTACATCTAGTTTGCCTCGGTCCTTTTTCTCAACATGTACATAAGAAAGTGATCCAAACACTCTGAAGTAACTCACATTAGGTTTTCTACCATAATAAGCTTCATACGGTGTAATTACCTTTAAAGCTTTTGTAGATGACCTAATCAAAATGTGATTAGTTGTATGTACTGCATCAAACCAGAATTTCGGTGAAAGCTTCTTGGATGCCATCATGCTCCGCATCATTTCAACAAGTACTCTATTCTTTCTTTCTGCAACACCATTTTGCTGAGGAGTATAAGCAATACTAAGGTATCGAGTAATACCTTTCTCATCAAGAAATTTCTGGAACTCATTTGATAAGTATTCTGCACCTCTATCACTTCTGAGAATCTGGACAGTTTCCTGACTTTCATTTTCAACCATAGCTACAAACTTCTTGAACATAAGAAAGACTTTTGACTTCGACTTAAGATCATAGATCCATGAGTATCTTGTAAAATCATCCATAAATATAACAAAATACCTGAAACCCTGAATTGAGTCTGCTCTCATAGGTCCATTCACATCTGAATGAATAATCTACATTTTCCTGGTAGCTGTAATATGACCATGTTTCTTGAAAGGTAGTTTATGCATCTTACCTTCAAGACAACCTTCACATATATCTGAATCATCAGGTAGCTTGAATGAGGGTAAACTCTCAACCATATCTCTGTCTTTGATATTCTTGAGAGCTCTAAAACTCATATGTCCAAATCTTTCAAGCCATAGCTTCATATCTTCCACCGGTGATGAAGATTTGACTGCATATGCCTGACTGATTTTTGACAAAACAAAGACCCCTCCTTTATGCTCACCTTGTAAAAGACACTTGTCTTCGTTATGTGATAAGACCTAACAAAGATCTTTCTCAAATACAACTTTAAAACCATCACTTAAAAATGCAGATATAGATAACACATTCTTCTTCATTTCAGGTACATAAAGGACATCTAAAATTTGAAACTTACCACCTTCTCTTGACTTTAGGGTTATTGTACCTATTCCCACAACATCCAAATCATTGCCATCTGCAATAGTAACTCTTCTACCTGAAGAATAGGAAAGAGAAGAAAATACTTCTCTACAACCTTTCATATGCTTTGTAGCACTTGAGTCGAATATCCAAGGAGTTGCTGAAAGAACTTGTAAAGCTGCTTGATCAAAAGCTACTTCCTCAATGGTGATACAGCCATAAGAATCACGTTGAGATTTCCCTTTTGTATCATCTTCTGCAACATTACCTGATGCCTTTTTCTTTTATACTGCAATCCTTCTATAACATTATGAGTGAATATGTCCACATTTCTTGCAGAAAGAACATATTTTTACCTTCTTCTTAGAAGAATTCTCTTTAGATGTCGTAGATACAAAATCTGAAGTAGAAGGTGAGAGGGACCTACTTTCCTTCTTGGATTGTTTTTCCTTCTTCTTATCCTTCTTCTTCTTACCCTTTGATGAAGATGAAAGAGCTTCTACATTCTCTTCCATTCCCTTCAACTGATCTTCATCTTGAAGCATCAAGAACTCTAACTCTTCAAATCTAACCTCTCTATCTCTTGTAGTAAGGGTAAGAGTGGTTATGGAAGATCAATATGAAATAGGAAGTGAATTAATCAGCGTATTTACCATTTCTTCATATGATATCTCAACTCCTACATTTAGAAGTTGATCTCTCAAGTCAACAAGTCTCGTAATGTGGGTTTGAATTGACTCACCAGCTTTCATCCTTGTATTTGCTAGTTGTCTCCTTAAGTGAGCTTTCCTAGCAGGATTTCTGATCTGAAGAAGATTTTCAAGCTTCAACCAAGATTGACTATAACTTCTGCAAGATCTGATCTGTGGTAGAATATGTTTTTTGACACTTATTGCTATGAATGAAAGTGCTAAAGCATCTCTAGCATCCCATCTTGCCTGATCTTTAGTAGGAGGAACTCTAGGTAAAGACCTAGCAGTGACTCTGGATGTCGAAGTGGTTACCTCTTCTTCTGTTGGTTCTGTAATTGTAATTCCAATACCTCTTGAAGCTTCTGTAGACCCTTCTTCGCTTTCTCGTCTTGGTCTTGTTAAAGATCCATTGATGATACTCCATAAATCCTTTGTCACTAACAAGTTCATCATCATGAAATTCCACATGGGATAATTAGAAGATCCATCCAACTTGTCTTCAATCTCAAATCTAATCTCACTCATCTTATCTTAAGTGTGTATGTCAATTATGTAGCTTTGATACCAAGTGTTGGAATTTGGGGCCCCAGGATCGTTCCAATACTAAAACCTCTTGAGCATACACAACTTAATTGACAAGATGATAAGTGAGATAGAGAAAGAAAGAGATCTTGAGACAAGGATAGGGAACGTAAGCTGGATGCTTACTTCACTAAAAAATAATAGATGTCCAAATTACAACATGGGAGTACTACTCAACCATATAAAATGGTGCGCTTACTAATGGAAGAATAAGAAGATGATGATACAAAAGTTAGATTATGTTGAAATAATCTAAGTGTGTGTGAAGAGAACGAAGCAAGGAAGCTTACAAAACAGTGTAACAAAATTGTCAATCAACCACAAGGTTAACTCACAAAATATAGTTACCACCACCTCGTAGAAGACTTCTTGCTACGATGAGAGTAGCCTCTCCTTCACCAAAACTTCACCTCCTTCAAGAGTGTGAGAACACTCTGTCTTCAAGAAGATCTCCAAGCTCTAGATCTTTGAGTGAGTGAGTTACACAATGAGCCAATACCTCTTTATATAGTTTGTGAGTATCCATGAAAAGCTAAAAGAAAGCACAACGATCGTAGAACGTTAAAAAACACCTCTATCACGAAAAACGGATTTCTTCGTGAAGAGCTTTTCAAATTGCTTATTAAAAAGCACAATATTTCTGCTGCACTATCTTTTGTGAGTTAAGCTTGTGGTTGATTTACAATTTTGTTACACTGTTTTGTTAGCTTCGTTGCTTCGTTCTCTTCACACACACTTAGATTATTTCAACATAATCTAAATTTTGTATCATCATCTTCTTATTCTTCCATTAGTGAGTGCACCACTTTATATGGTTGAGTAGTACTCCCATGTTGTAATTTGGGCATGTATTATTTTTAGTGAAGTAAGCATTCAGCTTACGTTCCCTATCCTTGTCTCAAGATCTCTTTCTTTCTCTATCTCACTTATCATCTTTTCAATTAAGTTGTGTATGCTCAAAAGGTTTTAGTATTGGAACGATCTTGGGGCCCCAAATTCCAACACTTGGTATCAGAGCTTTAGGGTTTTGGTATGAGAGCTACATAATTGACATACACACTTAAGATAAGATGAGTGAGATTAGAATTGAGATTGAAGACAAGTTGGATGGATCTTCTAATTCTAATCTCACTCATCTTATCTTAAGTGTGTATTTTAATTATGTAGCTCTGATACCAATACCCCAAATTCCAACACTTGGTATCAGAGCTTTAGGGTTTTGGTATCAGAGCTACATAATTGACATACACACTTAAGATAAGATGAGTGACATTAGAATTAGAAGATCCATCCAACTTGTCTTCAATCTCAATTCTAATCTCACTCATCTTATCTTAAGTGTGTATGTCAATTATGTAGCTCTGATACCAAAACCCTAAAGCTCTGATACTAAGTGTTGGAATTTGGGGCCCCAGGATCGTTCCTATACTAAAACCTTTTGAGCATACACAACTTAATCGACAAGATGATAAGTGAGATAGAGAAAGAAAGAGATCTTGAGACAAGGATAGGGAACGTAAGCTGAATGCTTACTTCACTAAGAATAATAGATGTCCAAATTAAAACATGGGAGTACTACTCAACCATATAAAGTGGTGCACTCACTAATGGAAGAATAAGAAGATGATGATACAAAATTTAGATTATGTCGAAATAATCTGTGTGTGTGTGAAGAGAACGAAGCAACGAAGCTAACAAAATAGTGTAACGAAATTGTAAATCAACCACAAGGTTAACTCACAAAAATAGTTACCACCACCTCGTAGAAGACTTCTTGCTGCGATGAGAGTAGCCTCTCCTTCACCACAACTTCACCTCCTTCAAGAGTGTGAGAACACTCTGTCTTCAAGAAGATCTCCAAGCTCTAGATCTTTGAGTGAGTGATTTACACAATGAGTCTTGTCCTCATTATATAGTTTTATTCTCCTCCAAAAGCACAATCATAAAAAGCTACGATCAAATTAAAGCCACGATCGTTAACAAAAAACTCTATCGGAAACTGCATAGCCGTCTACCAAAAAGCTGGCTTCGCATTGCGCTTAACGGGATTTGAACCCGAGTGGGATCTATTAACTAGTGTTAGCTAGCAGGGTTAAGAATGCCCAAATATTAAATGCCTGGTTCTAACTATTAGAATGGCGTTTAACCAGTCTCAGTGGGTTCTTGGGAGTGGTAGGGGTCTGTTAGACAAAGGCCCTATACTTAGTTCCCAAATCTTAACCACGTCAAAGACATGTAATGTCACATCTTAGCTCAATTACTCAGGTACCGCACACACTCAAGTATTCTACTGTTACACACTACCTTGTGGTACTACTCAGAACAATAGGATAATTCAACTTTACCGAATATCTGTATATACTCCTACTCCACAGTATTGCTACAATCCAAACACGATTCAATCTCAGTATACTATACAGCTACACAGATTTATTCACCAAATTTCACACATGACAACTCGATACATTACTAGCAATTCTAGGCATGTAGCCTTTCACTCAGTACTCTGCACTGGACACTAAAGAGCGTGAACGAACAAATCACATCAGTAACGAAGAACAAACCATAGAGCGAATCAGTTACTCCGATCGTATACAGTAACAACGCAAGACGGTCACACAGATGAATCACCAAGTTAACGTGACTACGAACACGCACATCAAATGCGGATGGATACAGAACGCAAGATCCTGCTCAGATATTGGACACAGAAATAACTACTCAGTTAACTACTCAACTATTGGAGAAACAACAGTAACATAGTAATAATCACTCACATATCAAAAGAACAACAACACAGTGGAATCGGACACACCCAGACGAACAGTCTGGTGATTTTGAAAATCGTGCTCACGCCGCCTTCGCGTATCTTTTCATTGCTTTAAATAGGAATTTTACAAATGAAGCGTAACCGCTTTTCGCACGTGTGATTACACGTTTTTGTTTTACATTTTGCCAATCCGGCAGCCAACTAACACTGGCACACACGGTGGACTTCAAACCCGCATGTTAGAATTTTACTGTTTGGCTACTATGCCTTCTAAGTACATATTTTGGGCTAGCATAAAAGTTTGGGTAATTTTCTTTTTGAGTGTTTCTAACATCTGTACTAAAATCGATGGCTCTACTAACTGTGCATCTGTCCTAAGCGAGCTTAAGGTGATCGCTTCGGTAAGCAAAATTTCGGCGTGCGTTTGCACAAAGGCCTCCTGGAAATAAAATTCATTTGATAGGGCTGCATCCCTTGAAACCTTCATCTCGCCCAATTGTTTTTGCATATCAATTACTCTTTCTTTCTGATTGATCAGTTGATTATCTATCCTTTCGATCTGTTGGTTCTGAAACTCTATTGTTTTGTAGTAAGCATCTCTTTCTCTTCGAGTATTTGCTAAGTCCTTCTAATATTTAGCTTCCCTGTTCAATTGGTGTTTAAGTATGTTATTGACATTGTCTAAAGATTCCTTTGTCATACGTAGTTGTTCTTCTGCCTGCTTAGTTTCCCTCTGCTGCTCTTGGCTCTTTTGTACTGCTTCCCTCAGTTGGACTCTTGTTTCTTCCAACAAATTGCCTAGTGTTATTCTCGCATCCTCCTTATCCTGCATATCTAACTTCAATTGCCAGATTTCTGCCTGTGCTTCGTTTAATAATTGGTCCTTTGCGGCGAGTTGTTCCAGTGCTGTATCTCTTTGTTTGACAAGTGTTTGCTGTTCTACCAACTGAGCTTGAAGCTGAAGAATCTGTGCTTGGAGCTGGTGGTTTTTGGCCTTGACTGCGTCAACCTCCTCCTGTAATGGTGTAATGTCCGCTTCCAGGACATCCACCTTATGTTGCAGTTCGTTGCGAATATTATCCGCAGCTTCTCTTATCTAGACTGGTAGTTGCTGGGAGAGATCAATGAGCAATTGCCCCATTGAAGCAAGCTCAGAGAAGACTGGAATTGAGGGGAGTAGAAGAGGGGGTCGAGGTTGTGAAGAGGATGTGGTGTGGAGTTGTTGGGAGGTCGGTGGAGAGTAATTGGGTGATGAAGCGGAAGAGGCTGTGGGCTCGACGGGTGTGATGGGTGGGATCGGAAGGATTGGGTTTAGTGGAGGTTCCGGTGGTGGAGTGGGAGTGGTAGAGAGAGTTTTGATTACCTTATTTTTTTGTGTTTCAGCGTTGTCGGCTGCGGATTCCACTGCCTTAAGTAGCCTTTCAAAAGCTTCTTGTTCGTCGGCTTGTTGTTCCTGCTCGGTTTGTTGTTGAGAGACTTCTTCGGTAGAAATGGGTTCTGTTTCCGTCTGTTTCTCTTGTTCCTGTTGCTCAGATGAAGAAGACTGCACTGTTGAATCATGTTGTATGGATGTGGCGGTGTCGTGGAAGGTGTCCTCTTCTTGCCCTTCGGCTTCTTTATCTTGTCCGACTGACTTCTGTGCTTCACTTTTGGAAGAGCTGATTCTGATTCGTTTTCTTCGGAAAAGCTGGTTGATCTCTTCTTCATCTTCTTCTTCGTCGTCTTCTAATGGTTGCACAGAGTCTTCATGTTGTAGAGTGGGACCTCTAAGTGGTGGTTGTGCTGCCAGAATTGCCGGAAAGAGAAAGGAAATGATATGCGGCCATCTGGACCTAGGAGTGGCTCCCTTGTTCACCTGTTTAACTATGGCTACACATTCTTTGTGAATTCGGTGGAAGAAGTAAGAGGCAAAGTTTACGGGTTCACGGGCGGCTAGATCGATGGCGGAGTAAAAGGGGCGGGATATGCCGTAAGTGCATTTTTGCAGGTTTAGGATGGCGACTAAGAACTGGAGTGCGGTTCTTTCGGGTTCAGGGTGGCATAGAATGGCATACTCATTGGATGAGTATCAAGGAAAAAGCTCTATCATGCGGGCTAATGGTATGCTTGGGCCATTTTCGCGGCCTTGTGGTGTGAGTCGGAACGACTCAGTAAAGGCTTGGAATGTAATTATGGTTCGAGAGGGCAACGATGGGAAAACCCAGCTTTGCTCAGTGGTTGGTGATTGAGCGATGGCAGGTATAATCTGTGCGAAGAAGGGGTGGGCTTCCACTGAATGCCAAGGCAATTCAGCGAAGTTGGCAAGCCCACGGTGTCAGTGCGAAAGCGACGGCCGGTGGATCAAGCCAACCGTCGAAAAGTACGGCGCATGCCGGATGGTTGGAGCAAGCTCAGGTGAAGGGGGAGCTCATCAAGGATATTAGTAATTCAAATGGAAAATTTTATCATATCATGAAACTCAACGTTCAATGATCGAGAATTCTCAATAGTTAAATTTGATTCCTAATGATAAACATGCAATCAATTTCGTCGATTGGAGTGCATGGAATATAACTATTTTGAGTCAGTAATATCATACCAATATAACTAGCATATAGATCAAATGAAATTAAGGGACAATGCAACATAATATCAATTCCAGCGTTTTAATTGAAAAACAGATAATCGATATACTTAAAATTCATACCAATGTTCATTAGTCAAATACTATCATCATCTTTTCAATAACACTATCATATCATTCATCAATAGTTGACAATCGTTTCACTTTGTATTAACCATTAATAAGTTTGATTTAGAGGTCGATAGCAGTATGCTCCTAGAGCAAGAAAAAGAAGGTCATCAAATCCAAGAGATTATGAGACTAAACCCAACAACTAACTTCTGATAGTGAGCGACACTTCGCCATCGACATGAGATCTTTAGAAGCATTAAAAACTCTGTTCAACACAAAATTGTAGAAACACTACAAAACTTCTCTTTTTTTTCTGAAGAAAACCAATAGTAATGACATATAATCGGCCTCCTTGCGCCCCAGCCACTGCATGCTCTCATTAACCATTCAATGCAAATGATTATCGATATTTAGAACTACTTTCATGCGCCATTGAAATTCGTACACAGCTTTAATCGGTCTGTTCTTCGCAAATCCGTTGCGTGGCTGTAGAGGATGTGGGATATGTAGAGAAAAACATCAGCATTGTTGCCTGGTCACTTGCTCAAAATTGGCTGAGCCCTTCAGAATTAAGCGCAGAAATGGAGTCTGGAGCTATGGAGAAGTGAGTGCACAAATTAGAATGAACGTATGGAAATTCTTTCTCTCTCCAATATGCATCAAAGATATGCCTTCTCCTTCAACGATAGACTAAAATTCTTTCAGAATTCATGCGCGTCCATGTGAAGACTATAGCGTTTTCTGGAAAGCATAACTATGATGTTTGCGAACATAGCAAATTCTCAATGTTTGTCCTGCTGCGTCAGATTACCACAAGGAAAATCCTTCCCAAAAAACACCACGATGATAACCCACCTGCTTCCATCATAACTCCTTAGCAGTACGAGCGCTAGCACTCAAAATATCCTTCGATCTTTGTTTGAACAGTCTTGTAAAACGTGCACAATCGGACAGATGTTTGAATCCTTCTTTTTGGATAGTATATCCATTGTAACTGAGTTTGTAGATATGGCATATACTTTACCTCCTCTGCTATGGTTATAGAAATCCACTCAGAGCGCCGCCATCAATCTCCTCTCATAGATATACCAAAAATTAAGGTGTGAGCAGAGCATAGAGAACAGAAGCCCCTGAAGATTCCCGTGCTGAATCGCAAGAACATGGCGCCATCGGATATCAACGCCCATGTTTCTTCGATTCTCTCTACCGATAGCACTTGAGTTTAGAGTTTAAAGACGATGATCTCAGAGAAGACGACCACAGCCCCATCAACACATGAGTTGATCTCCCGTATATTGTCTGAAGGTCATCACGTCGATTGGCCTCCGAGTAAACAACTTTTCTTTCTTCCCCGTCCTCAGATTATGTTTGCCTGAGAAAAAGAAAAACATGAAGTGGCCTGCAAAAAACATTCGGACCCCCAATATGGAGCAAAGCCCACATATTTATACACACAGAGATCTGCTTTTAACCACTCTTTTGGTTTGGTACTTTAAGTTTTCATCCTCACTTTTTCCCACTCATCTCAACCACACTTTAAATTAGCTTTATGCACACAACGCACTTGTTCCATTCTTTTACCCACTTTCATCTTTACCATTCATTTAAAGTTTCACTTTAACTTTCTTTAATTGCATCATCCACTCCAACCACTCCTTAAATCACTTTAGTTACATATCTTCTATAAACCATTCTTTGTCCTAACACTCATATAGACCACTAGTTATTTATCCAATTAATTTACCATTTTAATTTAATTAGCCTATATTTCTTATTTAAATAAATCATTTAATTTAAGCTTAATGTAAGGGTTTAATTAATTAGAACCATAATATTTAAATGCACTTATATGCTTAGAATCATTAATAATAGCATAGATTAATTTTTAAATAATAAATATGTAATTTATATATTAATGTTTTTAAATAACATTGATTTTAACCCTTTAAATATAGTAAAACCCTAGAAAACCTATTTGAAACCCATCAGAAACCCATTAGAACCCTTTGAAAATCAATTGAATACCTAGTTAAACCCTAACATTAACCAAGAATTATTGCTCCTATCTTAAATGCACAAGATTAAACATAAACCTAGGGTCTTAAACCCATAAGTCAATGTTTCTATGGCCTAAACACACATTATACGAGCAGTTTAGAGTAAACCATAATTTGAACTTTTTTTTTCTTCATCCATTTGAACCTGCAAACACTTAACAAGAAAGGTCGTCAATAAAAATTAGAATTGACCAATAAAAATTTTTTAATTTTTCTGGTCGTCAACGGAAAGGTTGAAAACTTTCCGACATTCGCCCCCACCAAACCTGCACATCGTCCTCGATGGGCCAAACCTGCAGATCATAGAAGGCAATATCAAATTCTTTTGAAAAGTATTCATGACTCAAATGCAAATAGTCTATAAAAAATGCTTCTATTATTAGTACATATTCTGATAGCAAAGAAAACTTATAAAATTATGTAAACTGGAATTTCAACTTTTTCGTTCAATGCATGAGCTAGAAAATAGGTTCTAGAAAGAACTATAGAAGTCATTCAAATAGTGTTCATACTAACTCTCGTATTAACTCTGTTCATAAGTAAAGCATATGTTATATAAGCCTTCTATCCTCTTCTCCTAGCCATTTGCCTTTAAGATACAAAAAACAAATTCCTCTCTAGCATACATCCACCTTACATAGCCCACTTTTCAATTCAGAAGTGATTTCAAGACCACAACTGATTTATTGAAATCATTTGATTTTTCTTTCATCTCTTTTTTTTTTCATCATATTTTTCCTTTTTGTCATTTTTCCTCTTTTCATATGCAACAACCATTAATGTACTGCTTTCAATTTTTCTTCGCAACTTTTTTGATGAAGGGGAAAGCCTAAACCCTAATCAGAGCAAAGGATCTAGAGGTAAGCTAAAGCAGGAACTAAGATCTCTTTTGCTAAATGGGTCAGATTTAAGGAAGCTTACCTATATAAAACAAGCCTACTTCTGTTGGAGCAAGACAATCAACAAATTGTGATTATACAAAGGGTAGAAGTAAAGACATGAAGAGAAGATTGAAGATCAATGTCATGAATTGAAGGAAAGAATTAGATAGCAAAGTTCTTTAATCAAATGTACATTAATTCTTTAGATACTTCAATATACTTGAAGTAGTTACGAGTTAGGACTTGTATATATATATATATATATATATATATATATATATATATATATATATATATATATATATATATATATATATATATATATATATATATATATATATATATATATATATAAGTACATGCTTGTAGCCGTATGAGATATAGAGAAGAGAGTATGAGATGAGTTAGTTAATGTACATTGTACAAATCATCCATCAGATGTATGAAGGAAATAGATAAGTGAAAATTTCAGATATGGCGCGTCGATCTTCTCTCCCATTCTCCTTCTGTGCTTAATCTTTTGAGAAATCCTTTTGCACGTATCTAAGTCCATAGCTAATCTATCTATGACTAGAATTTGAGAGGTTAATTGCAATCAGGTTGAGAGAATTCAGTTTAGGAACATTCATATGTGAAGATGTTCTGAGAGTCGTCAAAACTGGCGCAGATTTCATGTTCAGAGAAATGGACATTGCTTAGTGCACAGTGTAAAGTTTTACACAAGTGAGGGCTCAAAATCTAAGTTGAGAGGTAAGCCATCTATGGCTAAAAGATCTTGATCAAACGGGATTTACTTTGGGAGAACCAGTGTTAAGAAGTTACAGGTGTTAAGGTCGCCATTGCAAAGAAGCTGTTTCAGACATAGGTAAAGTGTTTCACACATTTCTCACAATATACACAATCATTTTGAGAAATTTAACTTGGAGAAGTTGCGCAACCTTAAGGTGAAGAATTGTGCAAAGTTTTATCAAAAAATTTACAGGATTGATTAGTCAATCAATAATTAATCTATGGCAGACTTTTCAAGAAATTTCAGTTTTCAACAGTTAGTCAAAATTCTGATAATTTGGTGATTGTTTTCTAAAATTAAGTGGAGTCTGAAGTTGTTCTTGATATAGAGGAGTTCTAAGTTCAAGTACAACTTGTTCTTTTTGAGATTAACACTCTCCATCAGTGGTATCAGAGCAGGATGTGTCAAAATTGAAGTGAAGAAGACTCCGACTATTGCAAAAATACAAATCTTTACATCTCGAAGGTGCAAAAGGATAAAGGTTGAAGAAAACTTGAAGGTAGACACATTGAAGTTATCAAAAGGATCAGAAGGAGTAAGATTCAAAGTCAAGGTACATTTATTTCTCATAAAGATTAAAGAATTGGCAATATAGGTAAAGAAACAATGGGAGATAGTCTCCAAATTGAGAAGCTGGATAGAGAGAACTATCCTGCATGGTCAATGAGGATGGAAGCTCATCTTATGAGCAAAGATCTGATGGGATACATCACAGGAGAGGAAGAAAAGCTAGAATTTAGAGACTCTATTGTTCCAACTAGAGAGGAGCTTGCAGACATGAAGAATTGGATGAAGAAGGATGCTCAAGCAAGGAGCATAATCTACATGGCAGTCAATGACTATTTGCTTCCTCACATTAGAGGACTTGAAAGTGCATGTGACATTTGGAATGCTTTGGAAGAGCATTTCCAAAACACAACCAAATCAAGGAAGGCTTCACTATGGGTAGAATTTACTACTTTCAAGAAGAAGGCCTCACAATCAATCTCTGATTATGTGACAAAGATGAAGAACATTGCAGATTCTTTAGGTGCAGTGGATGAAGATATTGAAGAAGATAAATTGGTAACACAAATTCTCACAGGGCTAAGAGGAGATGAGAAGTGGAAGCCTTTTATTTTGTCTACAGAACTTTCATTAGATCACTTCACTCCTGATTTGAATCAATTGTTAGGTCATATGCTAACTTTTGAGAATGATATCAAAGGAGATGTTGATAAGAGTGCAGGTCATGCAATGTACTCTAAAGAAAAGAAGAAAGCTAACAAAGGAAAGCAAAAATCAGGTGAAGAAGAAGGTACTTCAAACCAAGCAAATTTCATAAGAGGAAGAGGAAATGGCAGAAGTAGAGGAAGAGGCAGAAACAACAAAGATAATGCAAGAGCTTGTTGGATATGTGGTAAGACCAATCATCTATCTCATGATTGTTGGCACAATAATCAGAACAATGGTAATTATCAGAACTTTTATCAAAGAGCAAGAGGTGGTAGATTTCAAAGAGGAAACTTCAGAGGTAGAGGTGGTAGGAATTCTTTTGGAAGAGGTGGAGGAAGAAGCTTCCAAAATCAATCCTATAATAACACCTACTACAACTATGCATCAGATCAGAAGGAGGACTCGACTCTCATTATGAATGCAACACGTGAAACCTCACATGAGGACATCAGAGTGTTCTATATTGATTCAGGATGTAGTAATCATTTAAGTGGAAATATTGCTTTGATGACTAATCTAGATCATAATGCAATTAATCATACAGTTCAGACAGGTGATAATACAAAGCATAAGGTAAAGTCAATTGGTTCAGTCAAAGCTAAAGATGGGAGCACTCTTCTGAGTAAGGTTCTTTATGTTCCCACAATTCCAAAGAATTTGATCAGTGTAGGTCAAATTTTGGAAAAAGGATATGAGGTAAGGTTCACCAATGATGGAGTCTATGTTGAAGACCCTAGTCAAGGGTATAAACAGGTTGTTACAGGAAAGAAGGAAGGAAGATTGTTCACATTGAAGATTCAAGGTAATGTTGGTCATACCTTGTTCACTTATGGAGGACATAAGATCTCTGAGTTAGATCTTTGGCACAAAAGACTTCGACATTTCAATGAGAGAGGTATTAAAGAATTGATTAACAATGATTCAGTGCTTGGGTTGCCTAACATTGCAAGTCAACACATGACATACAGATGTGAGGCATGTCAATTAGGTAAGGCTCATAAGCAATCCTATTCCAAGCATGGGTTTATGTATTCAGAGAAACTTGAGTTGGTGCATACAGATGTGTGGGGTCCTTCAAAGGACTTTAGTATAAATGGTTCAAGATATTATGTCATATATGTTGATGATGCTACCAGGTGGATCACAATTTATGTGATTAAAGAAAAGTCAGAAGTGTTTAATACATTTAAACACTATCATGCATATGCAGAAAGGATTACAAGTCAAAAATTGAAGAGACTAAGGTCAGATGGAGGGGGAGAGTATTTTTCAAATGAGTTCAATGATTACTTATGGAATGTAGGTATAAAGAGAGAAGTTACTTGTAGGTACTCTCCTCAACAAAATGGGGTAGCAGAAAGAAGAAACAGGACACTTGTTGAATTTGCAAGGTCCATGATGAAAGAGAAGAATTGTCCAAATTATTTGTGGGCTGAGGCTGTTAATATAGCTACATATTTGATTAATAGATTGCCTTGTAAAGCTTTGCAAGGTATGACACCATATGAAGCTTGGTGGGGTAAGAGACCTACCTTGGATCATTGCAGAATATTTGGATGCTTGGCATATGCATATGTGCCATCTCAATTGAGGCATAAGTTGGAGCCTAAGGCAGAAAAATATGTATTCATAGGTTATGATGATAAGCAAATGGGATACAGGTTGTGGAGTCCATCCACAAAGCAATTCCTTGTATCCAAGGATGTTACATTTGATGAGCAAGGTACTTGGTATGCAGGTAAATATAATATACATGCAGATGTTGAAGAAGTAGTGGATTAAAGGAAAGGTAAAGCAAAGATTCAATTACTTGATGAAAATGAGAATAATGAAGTACAGGTTGAAGTTGAAGAGAGGCCAAGGTTTGATCCAGAATGTGATGAACCAGAGACTTCAAAAAGTGCAGAAGTTAGGAGGTCATCTAGGCACAAATGGCAACCCACAAGGTATAGCTATGACACCTCATTCTTGACTACTAAAGATTATGCTTATTTGGTAAAAGCAGATGAAGATCCATC
This sequence comes from Ceratopteris richardii, assembly GCA_020310875.1. Lineage (NCBI taxonomy): Eukaryota > Viridiplantae > Streptophyta > Polypodiopsida > Polypodiales > Pteridaceae > Ceratopteris > Ceratopteris richardii. The sequence goes on from CM035420.1 coordinate 112,031,449, forward strand.
TACATATGATGAAGCCAAAGGCAAGAGAAATTGGGAAGAAGCCATGCAAGAGGAGTATGATGCATTGATAGAGAATTAGACTTGGGATGTGGTTCCTAAACCTAATAGCCAGAAAATTATTGGATGTAAGTGGGTTTACAAAACAAAAAGATTTGCAGATGGAAGTGTGTCTAGGTACAAATCCAGACTTGTTGTGAAAGGGTATGCACAGACATATGGAGTGGACTATGATGAGACCTATAGTCCTGTGGCAAAAATGACAACCATCAGAACTCTCATAGCAATTGCTGTTTGCAAAGGTTGGAAGTTATCTCAATTAGATGTTAAAAATGCTTTCTTGAATGGATACATTTTAGATGAAGTTTACATGGAGCAACCAGATGGGTTCAAAGATCAAGTGAGTCCAAATTATGTGTATAAGCTCAAGAGAGCTTTGTATGGGTTGAAGCAGGCCCCAAGGGCTTGTAATTATAGGCTTGTAAAATTCTTAAAAGATCTTGGATTTCAAGCATCAAAGGCAGATAGTAGCTTGCTAGTCAAAGCAAATGAAGATGGATTCATTTATGTTGATGACATAATACTTACAGGAATGGATGATAAAGGAATACAAATGATCAAGAAGTAGATGGAGAAAGAGTTCAAAATCAGTGATTTGGGGAACTTGTCATTCTTCTTGGGAATGGAGATTTTATATACTCAACATGGAGTATATGTGACCCAAGAAAGGTATCTTAAAAATTTGCTAACCAAATTTAAAATGGAAGATTGCAGGGTTGCACCTACACCATTGGAAGTGAACCATAAATTGTCTAGATTTGGAGGAGAAGAATTCAGAGACATGAAGCACTATCAAAGTTTGGTTGGTAGCTTGATTTATGCTACATTAACAAGGCCTGATTTGTCATATGCAATTGGTGTGCTTTCACAATTCATGCATTGTCCTAGAAAGGAACATTGGATTGCAGGACAAAGAGTACTTAGGTACATCAAGGGTACACTCAGAGAAGGACTGTACTATGGATTTACTTCTGATACAAGAGTGAAGATATATAGTGATGCAGATTGGGCAGGTAATGTGGACGATAGAAGATCAACACATGGATATTTGTGCTATGTAGGAGACAAATTGATTTCATGGTGTTCTAAGAAGCAACATACAGTTGCTTTGTCATCTACAAAAGCAGAATATAAAGGTATGGTGGAAGCTGCAAACGAGGTAATATGGCTAAAGACACTCATGAAGGTTTTTGATATGATTCAAAGTACTCGTATTATTTGTGGAGACAATATGAGTTCTCTATACTTGGCAGCTAATCCTGTGTTTCATGCTAGAACTAAACATATTGAAATACAGTATCATTTCTTGAGAGAGAAGGTTATTGATAAAGAGATTGAAGTCATACACACTCCTACAAAAGATCAACTTGCAGATATGACAAAAAGTTTAGATGGACCAAAGTTACAGAAGTTCAAAGACATGGCAGGAATAAAGAAGATGCAGATAATCGCAATTGATGATTGAGGGGGAGCTGTTGGAGCAAGACAATCAACAAATTGTGATTATACAAATGGTAGAAGTAAAGACATGAAGAGAAGATTGAAGATCAATGTCATGAATTGAAGGAAAGAATCAGATAGCAAAGTTCTTTAATCAAATGTACATTAACTCTTTAGATACTTCAATATACTTGAAGTAGTTACGAGTTAGGACTTGTATGTATGAAGGAAATAGATAAGTGAAAATTTCAGATATGGTGCGTTGATCTTCTCTCCCATTCTCCTTCTGTGCTTAATATTTTGAGAAATCCTTTTGCACATATCTAAGTCCATAGCTAATCTATCTATGACTAGAATTTGAGAGGTTAATTGCAATCAGGTTGAGAGAATTCAGTTTAGGAACATTCATATGTGAAGATGTTCTGAGAGTCATCAAAACTGGCGCAGATTTCATGTTCAGAGAAATGGACATTGCTCAGTGCACATTGTAAAGTTTTACACAAGTGAGGGCTCAAAATCTAAGTTGAGAGGTAAGCCATCTATGGCTAAAAGATCTTGATCAAACGGGATTTACTTTGGGAGAACCAGTGTTAAGAAGTTACAGGTGTTAAGGTCGCCATTGCAAAGAAGCTATTTCAGACATAGGTAAAGTGTTTCACACATTTCTCACAATATACACAATCATTTTGAGAAATTTAACTTGGAGAAGTTGTGCAACCTTAAGGCGAAGCATTGTGCAAAGTTTTATCAAAAACTTTACAGGATTGATTAGTCAATCAGTAATTAATCTGTGGCAGACTTTTCAAGAAATTTCAGTTTTCAACAGTTAGTCAAAATTCTGATAATTTGGTGATTGTTTTCTAAAATTAAGTGGAGTCCGAAGTTGTTCTTGATATAGAGGAGTTCTAAGTTCAAGTACAACGTGTTCTTTTGGAGATTAACACTCTCCATCAACTTCTACTAGGAGTTGCAAGTTAAGCGTTCCTTCAACTATTCATATGACAGCCATAGGTCTCTAGTCCCTATCTTCTCTTCAAGCACATCCCTACTTCAGTGTAAATTCTACTTTTCATAATTTTAAGAGGTTTCTTAACCTATCTGAAGAATGTACATATCTAATTAAGATAATGCATGAACTTTCATAATAAATTGAAACATAAATCAGGTTTAGAACTGTTTCACCTGGTCGACATAGAATTCTTCTGCAACATTGCCTTTCATCCAAATATCGCTTTGATTGCTTGAATTTGAAACTGCATGTACTATCTTCAATCTCCTCCGCCTCATCTTTATCATAAATCAGTCTTTAATTAATTGGTTCAAAAAGCATCTTCAACTCCTGCTATCAAGCAACAACATGTAAACTCACAAGAAAATTAGTTTTCATAAATAATTTTTTATTTTCATACATGTAAAAGAAAAAACATATTTAAATAATAATTTAAATATTATTTTTATTAAAAATTCATTCATCATTTTCTTCTAATGGAGTATTCTAATTACTTCTTTTTAAAAGATTTATAAGGTATTGATGATCTTTGCATATTTTGTTCGATTTGTTTAATAATTTCCTCAATCATCTTCTTTTGTTCTTTGTTTATACTATTCTCTTTATCAAGTTCTTTAGGTTTACTCTAACTAATTTCTTGCATCTTAATCTCATACCCCAATTTAGTTTTCCATTTATTCACTTTATTTTGATCAAATAATGTATCATTCTCTAAGAGTTCTAGATCACATGTGATATAATTCTTATCATCTTTCTTCGTCATTAGTATTAATTGCTCATGTTTTTGCTCATGTTTTTGCTCATGTTCTAATTGAATTTGAAGTTTTTCATCTTCAGATGTTTGCACTAATCTTTCATCTTTTATATTTTGGTCACATATATTGTCATTTTTTATGAATTTAGGTTCTATTTTATCCTCATGTATGTCTTTATTTTCATCAATTGATTGTTCATTTTCCACATCTTTTATCCTTACATCTTCGTCTTGTTTAAAATTTTTCAATGTATCTTGATCCTTAAATGTAGTTGGAAATATCAATGTTACTCATAGATTTAGGTTTAAGAAAGGTTTGATCATTATCCAAGCATTCACATTTAGTCACTATCTTGGTGTTCATAGAATGTAATTGACATATATTGCTTTTCTCATTATGACTCTTAGGTTTCCATTGTTTTTGAAGTTTGGTTTTAAGATTAAATTTTGTTTGGTCAAAATAGTCTGTCATCCCTCCTCTACCTAAGTTTAATCTCAAAGGTAGTTGTGTTTGATAATCACATATTTTCTTTTCACTTTCTAGTATCAATTGTTGGCTACATGCTTTCTCATAGACCATACAATTCCTATAAGTATGACCTAGCTGGTCACACCAGAAGCATCTTACAGTTCTCTTTGGTCTTTGATATAAAGGCCTAGGAGCGACTCTTCTATGTTCGGGTAAAGGGTTTTGGTCAACAACATACATAGATCTACTTTGAACTCGTACTTGATATCTATCTTTGCATTTACATGTAGCACTTTCATGTATTTGATTGTTTAACCTTTCAATGTTCTCTTTTAAACTTGCAACTTCATAACCAATAGTTTTGAATGAAGAAATTTCTTTTACATAATTTGATAATGTTTCCATATGTTCATTTAAATTTGATAGTTCATAATGAAGAGTTCTTTCCAAATTCCTAAACTCGTGATCAAATTGAGTATCTATGGATTTAAAAATTACTTTAAAATCAGATACTACGGTAGTTAAGATTGAAAGAAATGAGTTTAAGGACTCAAACTTAGAATTAAGCTTTAAATCTATAGAGGAAACTAATCGTGATTCCATATCATGCAGAAGATTCTTGACATTAGCAGTCATGTTTGTTTAACTATGTGCAAGCCAGAAAAATTCAAATATAAATACCTGGAATTTGTTTCCCGTCAGATGTACCTGAGCTGCAATGCCGATTTGTTCACGTTGGATTCACCAAATGTCGGCGCGAAAGCGACGGCCGGTGGATCAAGCCAACCGTCGAAAAGTACGGCACATGCCGGGTGCTTGGATCAATCTCAGGTGAAGGGGGAGCTCATCAAGGATATTAGTAATTCAAATGGCAAATTTTATCATATCATGAAACTCAACGTTCAATGATCGAGAATTCTCAATAGTTGAATTTGATTCCTAATGATAAACATGTAATCAATTTCATCGATTGGAGTGCATGGAATATAACTATTTTGAGTCAGTAATATCATACCAATATGACTAGCATATAGATCAAATGAAATTAAGGGACAATGCAACATAATATCAATTCCAGCGTTTTAATTGAAAAACAGACAATTGATATACTTAAAATTCATACCAATGTTCATTAGTCAAATACTATCATCATCTTTTCAATAACGCTATCATATCATTCATCCATAACAATCGTTTCACTTTGTATTAACCATTAATAAGTTTGATTTAGAGGTCGATAGCAGTATGCTCCTAGAGCGAGAAAAAGGTCATCAAATCCAAGAGATTATGAGACTAAACCCAACAACTAACTTCTGAGAGTTAGCGACACTTCGCCATCGACATGAGATCTTTAGAAGCATTAAAAACTCTGTTCAACACAAAATTGTAGAAACACTACAAAACTTCTCTTTTTTTTTCTGAAAAAAAACCAATAGTAATGACATATAATTGGCCTCCTTGCGCCCCAGCCACTGCATGCTCTCATTAACCATTCAATGCAAATGATTATCGATATTTAGAAATATTTTCATGCGCCATTGAAATTCGTACACAGCTTTAATTGGCCTATTCTTTGCAGATCCGATGATTATCGATATTTAGAACTACTTTCATGCGCCATTGAAATTCGTACACAGCTTTAATCGGTCTGTTCTTCGCAGATCCGTTGCGTGGCTGTAGAGGATGTGGGATATGTAGAGAAAAACATCAGCATTGTCGCCTGGTCACTTGCTCAAAATTGGCTGAGCCCTTCAGAATTAAGCGCGGAAATGGAGTCTGGAGCTATGGAGAAGTGAGTGCACTAATTAGAATGAACGTATGGAAATTCTTTCTCTCTCCAATATGCATCAAAGATATGCCTTCTCCTTCAACGATAGACTAAAATTCTTTCAGAATTCATGCGCGTCCATGTGAAGACTATAGCGTTTTCTCGAAAGCATAACTATGATGTTTGCGAACATAGCAAATTCTCAATGTTTGTCCTGCTGCGTCAGATTACCACAAGGAAAATCCTTCCCAGAAAACACCACGATGATAACCCACCTGCTTCCATCATAACTCCTTAGCAGTACGAGCGCTAGCACTCAAAATATCCTTCGATCTTTGTTTGAACAGTCTTGTAAAACGTGCGCAATCGGACATATGTTTGAATCCTTCTTTTTGGATAGTATATCCACTGTAACTGAGTTTGTAGATATGGCATATACTTTACGTCCTCTGCTATGGTTATAGAAATCCACTCAGAGCACCGCCATCAATCTCCTCTCATAGATATACCAGAAATTAAGGTGTGAGCAGAGCATAGAGAACAAAAGCCCCCGAAGATTCCCGTGCTGAATCGCAAGAACATGGCACCATCAGATATCAACACCCATATTTCTTTGATTCGCTCTACCGATATCACTTGAGTTTAGAGTTTAGAGACGATGATCTCAGAGAAGACGACCACAACCCCATCAACACATGAGTTGATCTCCCGTATATTGTCTGAAGGTCATCACGTCAATTGGCCTCCGAGTAAACAACTTTTCTTTCTTCCCTATCCTCAGATTATGTTTGCCTAAAAAAAAAAAACATGAAGTGGCCTGCAAAAAACATTCGGACCCCCAATATGGAGCAAAGCCTACATATTTATACACATAGAGATCTGCTTTTAACCACTCTTTTGGTTTGGTACTTTAAGTTTTCATCCTCACTTTTGCCCACTCATCTCAACCACACTTTAAATTAGCTTTATGCACACAACACACTTGTTCCATTCTTTTACCCACTTTCATCTTTACCATTCATTTAAAGTTTCACTTTAACTTTCTTTAATTGCATCATCCACTCCAACCACTCCTTAAATCACTTTAGTTACATATCTTCTATAAACCATTCTGTTTTCTAACACTCATATAGACCACTAGTTATTTATCCAATTAATTTACCAGTTTAATTTAATTAGTCTATATTTCTTATTTAAATAAATCATTTAATTTAAGCTTAGTGTAAGGGTTTAATTAATTAGAACCAAATAAGTAGCTGTATTTACAGCCTCAGCCCACAAATAATTTGGGCAATTTTTCTCCTTCATCATGGATCTTGCAAACTCAACAAGAGGCCTATTTCTTCTTTCTGCTACACCATTTTGTTGAGGAGAGTACCTGCAAGTAACCTCTCTTTTTATACCTGCATTCCACAAGTAATCACTGAACTCATTTGAAAAGTACTCTCCCCCTCCATCTGACCTTAGTCTCTTCAATTTTTGACCTGTAATCCTTTCTGCATATGCATGATAGTGTTTAAATGTATTAAACACTTCTGACTTTTCTTTAATCACATAAATTGTGATCCACCTGGTAGCATCATCAACATATATGACATAATATCTTGAACCATTTATACTAAAGTCCTTTGAAGGACCCCACACATCTGTATGCACCAACTCAAGTTTCTCTGAATACATAAACCCATGCTTGGAATAGGATTGCTTATGAGCCTTACCTAATTGACATGCCTCACATCTGTATGTCATGTGTTGACCTGCAATGTTAGGCAACCCAAGCACTGAATCATTGTTAATCATTTCTTTAATACCTCTCTCATTGAAATGTCCAAGTCTTTTGTGCCAAAGATCTAACTCAGAGATCTTATGTCGTCCATAAGTGAAGAAGGCATGACCAACATTACCTTGAATCTTCAATGTGAACAATCTTCCTTCTTTCTTTCCTGTAACAACCTGTTTATACCCTTGACTAGGGTCTTCAACATAGACTCCATCATTGGTGAACCTTACCTCATATCCTTTTTCCACAATTTGACCTACACTGACCAAATTCTTTGGAATTGTGGGAACATAAAGAACCTTACTCAGAAGAGTGCTCCCATCTTTAGCTTTGACTGAACCAATTGACTTTACCTTATGCTTTGTATTATGACCTGTCTAAACTGTATGATTAATTGCATTATGATCTAGATCAATCATCAAAGCAATATTTCCACTTAAATGATTACTACATCTTGAATCAATATAGAACACTCTCATGTCCTCATGTGAGGTTTCACATGTTGCATTCATAATGAGAGTCGAGTCCTCCTTCTGATCTGATGCATAGTTGTAGTAGGTGTTATTATAGGATTGATTTTGGAAGCTTCTTCCTCCACCTCTTCCAAAAGAATTCCTACCACCTCTACCTCTGAAGTTTCCTCTCTGAAATCTACCACCTCTTGCTCTTTGATTAAAGTTTTGATAATTACCATTGTTCTGATTATTGTGCCAACAATCATGAGATAGATGATTGGTCTTACCACATATCCAACAAGCTCTTGCATTATCTTTGTTGTTTCTACCTCTTCCTCTACTTCTGCCATTTCCTCTTCCTCTTATGAAATTTGCTTGGTTTGAAGTACCTTCTTCTTCACGTGATTGTTGCTTTCCTTTGTTAGCTTTCTTCTTGTCTTTAGAGTACATTGCATGATCTGCACTCTTATCAACATCTCCTTTGATATCATTCTCAAAAGTTAGCATATGACCTAACAATTGATTCAAATCAGGAGTGAAGTGATCTAATGAAAGCTCTGTAGACAAAATAAAAGGCTTCCACTTCTCATCTCCTCTTAGCCCTATGAGAATTTGTCTTACCAATTTATCTTCTTCAATATCTTCATCCACTGCACCTAAAGAATCTGCAATGTCCTTCATCTTTGTCACATAATCAGAGATTGATTGTGAGGCCTTTTTCTTGAAAGTAGTAAATTCTGCCCATAGTGAAGCCTTCCTTGATTTGGTTGTGTTTTGGAAATGCTCTTCCAAAGCATTCCAAATGTCACATGCACTTTCAAGTCCTCTAATGTGAGGAAGCAAATAGTCATTGACTGCCATGTAGATTATGCTCCTTGCTTGAGCATCCTTCTTCATCCAATTCTTCATGTCTGCAAGCTCCTCTCTAGTTGGAACACTAGAGTCTCTAAATTCTGGCTTTTCTTCCTCTCCTATGATGTATCCCATCAGATCTTGTTGGTGTACTTCAATTCTTCACACTTGGCATGAAGCTTGGAAGCTTGATCTAATTATATTCATGAAGGTTTCACTTGAAGGAAAGAGCATAGGAACCCATACCTATGGCTATTACCATTTACTTCTTGTAAAAGTCAAGAATGACTTGAAGTGTTATGTAACCACTCACCAACATAATTAGTCGTGGATTCCTAGATGATTTAGTGGAGAGAATATCTCCCTACTTTTAGTAGAGATATTCTAGGGAGCCTACATTTGAAATTCAAATTCAAATGATCACAAACCTTCTATAAAAGATGAAGTGAAAAAGTTGCAGTGTGTGTCACTCATTCTAGCTTAGTTCCCGAGGCATTTTGTCATTGTAACTCATACTGTGTGAGTGCTACTTCATAGCCAACACCACAATACCTCATTTAGCTATGCTTGTCAAGCTAATGAGATTGTACAAACACATTAATCATTAGAAGTATACATATTCATTATCTCTGTTGTTTCTGGTTTTTCTACTCCAAGTCAGTCAATTTCAACAGGGCATTTCTCAGTGCTCACTGAACCAAATCAAGATTTTAATAGCTCTTTGGAACCAGCTCAAGGTCTTCTACAAGCATACAAAATTTCAAAAGATTTCATTCAGCCATTTTCGAGAAATCGGCTTCGAAGTCACCTCTGGTCTATCTCTGCAACACTCCTAAAAAGTCGGGGGTACATATATTTTTGCTAAACATCTTTCTCTGAGTATAGTCCATCATTTTATCTCATTCCACTTGCAAATGGTAGCTTGTTAAGCTAATTTAATATGTCCAGAAGGAATTAGATCAATTGTAAGTGTGTTGGTCACACTAAGCAAAACTCTGAGCAGGTATCAAGACAAAAATAGAAAGTTTTCAAGTCTAGTGAAGTGCAAACTCATCTGTTTTGTTCCAATCATTAGTCAAATCATTTCCAAAGTACATATAGTATATTTTGGTATTATTTGGAAGCTCAAGGAGTCTACTAAGCATATCTGGAATCAAAGGAGGGCTGGTGTGAAGTAGGTATAGCAGCACCAACTCATTTCTTGAGTGCATCCTACCATCACTCCCAACAGTGGTATCAGAGCAAATAAGGTAAACATGGGAGATGGTTTTCCTTCATTCATTGACAAATTGGATAGGAACAACTACCAAGCCTACCATGTAAAGCCTTGCAGGGTATGACACCTTATGAGGCATGGTGGGGTAAGAGACCCACACTAGACCATTGCAAAGTATTTGGATGTTTGGCCTATGCATATGTGCCATCACAATTAAGGCACAAATTGGAACCTAAAGCTAAAAAATATATGTTTATTGGTTATGATGATAAGCAGATGGGATACAGGTTGTGGAATCCATCCACAAAACATTTTCTTGTATCAAAAGATGTTACATTTGATGAGCAAGGTACTTGGTATGCAGGTACTATCAATATTAATATAGATGATGAAGAAATTGTGAGCCAAAGGAAAGGTAAATCAAATGTTCAGATATTTGATGAGCAAGAGAATAATGAAGTGCAGGTTGAAGTGGAAGAAACACCAAGATTTGATCCTGAATGTGAAGAACCAGAAACCTCAAGAAGTGGAGAACTTAGGAGGTCTACAAGGAACAGATTGCAACCTACAAGGTATAGCTATGATACTTCATTCTTGACTACTAAGGATTATGCTTACATGATTAAAGCAGATGAAGACCCTTCTACATATGAAGAGGCAAAAGGTAAGGAGATTTGGGAAAAAGCTATGCAAGAAGAATATGATGCATTGATGGAGAATCAAACATGGGATTTGGTTCCAAAGCCAAATAGCCAGAAGATCATTGGATGCAAATGGGTCTATAAGACAAAGAGATTTGCATATGGAAGTGTGTCTAGGTACAAAGCTAGACTTGTTGTAAAAGGGTTTGCTCAGACATATGGTATTGACTATGATGAGACTTATAGTCCAGTGGCAAAAATGACAACCATCAGAACACTCATAGCAATTGCTGCATGCAAAGGTTGGAAATTGTGCCAATTAGATGTGAAGAATGCTTTTTTGAATGGTTATATTTCAGATGATGTTTTCATGGAGCAACCTCAAGGATTCAAAGATGGAAGATATCCAGATCATGTGTGTAAGCTCAAGAGAGCTTTATATGGCTTGAAGCAGGCCCCAAGGGCATGGAACTATAGGCTTGTAAAGTTCTTAAAAGAACTTGGATTTCAAGTATCCAAAGCAGATAGTAGCTTGCTTGTTAAAGCAAGTGATGATGGGTTCATTTACATATGTATATATGTTGATGATATAATTCTTACAGGTACAGATGAGAAAGGTATACAAAGCCTAAAGAAGCAAATGGAGAAAGAGTTCAAAATCAGTGACTTGGGAGATTTGTCATATTTTTTGGGCATGGAGATTTCATACACTCAACATGGAGTGTATGTGACTCAAGAGAGGGTGTTGGCAGCAGTCAGGGAACTGAAGGAGCCACGAGACAAAGAGGGTCGGAACGAAGAGATAGCACAAGCAGACACGGTAGCCAAAGAAGATCTGGCAAGTAAGCCATCTAAATTTTTCAGACATCAAGGAGTGGAGCACACAAGAAGAAAGAGCAAGTAGGGAGCTCAAAGATGTGTATGACAAATCAACCGAGAAAATCCCTACACAAATAGTGATTTTAATAACTAAAAACCATTGTAAATACCCTTTTGTATTTTTGTAGCTCCATTTTGTGCAAGCCAAGGAGTCCTTGAGCTTGAGGAGCCTTAGAAGTATCTACCTGCCAATTTTCATATTTTTTAGACCTCGTTTGAGCCCTCAAATAAGCCCTGGAACCTAATTTTTAACTAGGCCGGACACTAGGTCTGGACAAGGCCAAAGCTAGTCAAAAACTATAAAAGGAGCTAGAGAGCTCATTTTTGGGGGTAGATTGTAATTGAAATGAACTTGTAAGAGCTTTTTGAAAGTGATCAAAAGAACTCCATTGATTCTCACTCTTTGTCTTGCCGGGTGTGCGCGTGTGCGTGTATGTGTGTGCATGTCTGTGTGCTTCTCACCCATGCACTTGTGCCTCCACTTGCTCGAGGTCTTCATACCATCCTCTCGTCTTCCCGGATTGACATTAAAGGAGGTGCTACTCATCACTGAGCTACACCAAATTTTGGCACCGTTGCCGGGGATCGAGCTTTGAGGACGAGCGTGTGATGGTAAGACGTGGAGTTGAAGCGTTGGAGTTATAGGTAGTTTCTTCACCTTTATCTATTTCCTTTTGTTTCCTTCATCACCATCACCATCATCACCATCTCCCACCTCCATCTCCATCATCGCAAAAATTTCAGTTTTTTGACTATATCTCCTTCCCCCTTTCATTTACCTCATTTCACTGGTGAGAGAGAGCGAAAGAGCGAAATTGTGTGTGCTGTTTTTGCATGTTTCTTGAGCTGTCTTGCAAGTACAGGCCGCATCATCGTCCCCAGCACCTTGCACAGGTACAGAATTCGCGGTAATTGTCTGTGTGTCGCCGACCTCTATCAATCACGACCGACAGAAAAAATGCTGAAATTGCCAAACAAAGTGCAAAACCATGATCTACAAGCCTAGAGCTTCCCAAAAATGTGCTTAGATTTTTGAAACTCCTCAGATTTCTGCCAATCGTGATCGCTCTATCAATCGCGATCGACAAACCACGACGGACAGACCTGTCAATCGCGATCGACCAATCAATCGCGACCGACAGCCCACGACAGCTCTGTCAGTCGCGACCGACAGAGTCAATGACCGATTGACCACGACTGACGGATCATACGCGTGACACGTGTCAATCGCGATCGAGTCATCAATCGCGATCAACCCATCAATCGCGATTGACAGCCACGACGGCTCTATCAATCGCGACCGACACAGTCAACGATTGTTTGACCATGACAGACAGACCCTCGCGACCGACCTGTCAATCGTGATCGACCCATCGATCGCGACTGACAGAGTCAACGACCCTTTGACCACGACTGATTGACTTTTTGAGCCACGTGTCAATCACGATCGACACATCAATCACGACTGACAGCCACGACGGACCTGTCAATCGTGATCGACACATCAATCACGACTGACAGCCATGACGGACCTGTCAATCGCGATCGACACGTCAATCGCGACTGACAGAACTTGCGAATGCGATAGAAGGGCAAATTTGGCCAATTTTTTAGGGCAAAGAATAGTGGGCTAATTTGGTCAATTTGTGGGACAAACACTCGGGGTTAGCATTGCATGTTGAGGCCGCAACCCAAGTAATTCAAGAATCTATGCCTGCCTGAGTAAACTGTTTTGAACCCTGTTTTAGCACCTAAAACCTGATCGGGCATAACTTCCTCATACGAAATCCAATTGCTGTGATTCTTGTTTTGTTGGAAAGCTCGTGAGGTAGGAAAACTGAGGGACCCTTGGGATTGTTTATTATAAAGACAAGAGATAATTTGGCCGGTGAAGTTACATGCATGAAAGTGGTCTAGTCTGTCATTTGAATTTAATTCTGGAACTAATCTTGGGACTGATGCAGGTCTATTGAGAAGCAATTGAGAGCGTCCAAGCAAGGGCTTTGTGCCAACTTGAGAATCAACTTCTCGAGCACTAAAGAACAAGGATCAGCAAGAAAGGTTGGAATATTCTCAACTTCCCTTCGTCAATTCCTAGCTTAGGCCAAGAACGACTAGGGGTAGGAGTAAGTCAGGGCGACGATAGGAAATTATCAAGTTGAAGAATACCTAAACTTTCAAGTTCAAGCTAAGGACATAATCTTTGTACTGTCGAGAACTTTAAGGGGAAAGAACTTAACGTGGAACGATCAACTTTAAGTGCAGAACTACACTCAAGTATACCTTACGACGTGATATCAAACAAGAAGGTTAACACGGTAATCAACTAAAAAGAATCAAGTAACTCATACAAAAGAACTCCGCAACGAGGTTGTACTTGGGCAAATTTGGGTTATTCAATTAGGCTTATGAACCTTAGATCAGGGCGACATCTAGGGAGAGAAAGACAAAGTCTTAGGTCTTCAGAGGCTAGTGTCAATCACAATGCTAGGTCTTGGGCCCAGCAATTGAGCCACCACTCATACTACCCTACCTCTGAGACAAGTGAATCAGAGATGTCTCAAGGCATGGATAGACCTATGGGAAGATGAGGAGTGCCATACTTGCACAGGGTAGAAGGCCCTTACAAAACACAATTGGAATACCTTAGGACCAATCGATTGGGTGCTAGCATCTATGAGGACGGCCTAGGAAGATCTGTGGTATAGATTAAGAATCCTGATCAATCCATTGGACTAGAGCACCCAGCTGTCAAGTTCGAAAACGGAGCGTACTTAGACAAGGAAGGGACAATATATGTAGTCACCAGTCATCCAGATAGGACTGATGAACTTGGGAATGTAGTCCCAGAATCAGACTTAGATGACCTAGAGCAAGGAAACATGGGAGTAGAACCAAGGACCCCTCGAGGGAAATCTGTTCTTACGAGGATTATCACACCAGAGTGGATTCCCCAAGATAATAAGAGCATAGAACTTCTTCTGAACCGAGAAACTGACGAAGCCTTTTGGAGATATAAATCTGATCGGCCATTTGATATAGGAACAATCATGATCTATGAGTTTAAGGATTCTGATAGCCCAGGAAGAGTGACCTACTTAGGTCACGCTTCAGAGAGGATCTTTGTGGTGACAGAAAATGATAGGCATGCCTACACTTGGAAAGGAGAAATTATTTTCCCCCAACCAAGATCAAATGTGTCCTACGGTCACCCTGGAGCGGGAACATCCCAAGCTCATGGAACTCAAAGAGGCAGAAGTAGAGATAGGCCAGAAGTAAGCTTTGCTAACCCAGGGGCCAGAGAAAGAACGAGGATGGAAACAAATAGAGTAGAGCCTGAGGTACTTAGAGCTCACAGGAATCAAAGAAATGCGGATGAGTTCCCTCTACCATGACCTAGAGAGCACACAAGGACTTTGAGACCAACTCAGCTAGTTAAGTCCATGAAGAACTACTTTGATGGCACTGGAGATCCATACGATCATGTGGTAGAGTTTAGGCAAGTCCTGAGAGCAGAACAAGTGGAGGACCTATTCACACAATATAATGCCTTTGGTCTAACCCTTAGGAACACAGCCCTTACGTGGTTCCAACCATTGAATGAGAGACAGTTTAGGAGCATAGACCAACTCCTAGAGGCTTTCATTATTGAATTCTCTAAGAGTGGCATAAGACATAATACCTCCTCATTGATTCACAGCTTCAAGCAAACCCCTCAAGAGACCGTGAGACTTGCAGGACAAAGATTTAGGCAATATCTTGAAAGATGCCCTATTTTGGAGCTCCCCACACCAGCTAAGCAAGTGGCTTTATTCTTGGATGGATTGCTAAGTACCAAATTGAGATCTTATGTGTACTTGAAGGACCCTAGGACCATAGAAGAGTGTGTACGCATGTGCATTGACATTGAGGATAACCTAGGGGAGGAGTTAGAGCTTTCCAAAATCTACAAAGATTTTGATAGTGCCTCTAGCCTCTCTTCCACGCAATCCACATCAATTGAGGAACTTGCAGAGAAAGTAGCTCAGAAATTAGGTGTCACTAGCAAACAGATCCCAAGGTTTGCCCCTGTGAAAAGATGCTATATTTGTGGTGGCGACCACATGGCGAATGTATGTCCCATTACGGCCCAACCCCAAGTAAATCCTAGTAGCCAGTACTGCACCATAGAACGGAGATACACAAATCACACAGCACAAGACTACCCATACAACAAGCAAGCAGTTAGGCAAACCTACCCTCAGACATACCCTCAAGAAGGCAGATACCAGAACCAATACCCACCACAACAGTATGCTAGGCCTCAAAAAACCTACCAAACACAATACCAAGCCCAGCAAAGGCCTCAGCCTGTGTTAGCCCAACGACCTCTAGCTCCATCCAACGTGATCCCTGTAAAGTATGCAGCGGCAGAAGAAAAGCTGAATAGAGCTATAGTCCCCGTAACACCTTAGCTTTCAGAAAGTGATCCCAGTGACCATAGCTTTGATTCTACACATGTTGATAGTCCCCAGGCTTACTACATGCAGTCTCCTGAACATGGTGAGTCTTACTATAGTGAAGAGCCAAATGAACCTAGTTGGGAATCAGATTACACAAATGTCATGTATGCAAACCCCAACCCTAGACCCCAACCTAGGCAAGTAAGACCCCCATTCCCTAGAGGACCATGCTACAGATGTCAAGGAGATCATCTCATTCGTGACTATCCCTTGCCTCCACCTACACAACCCCAATCAGTAACGATCCAAGGCTTTTGCCAAGAATGTGGAAAGGAGCATCTCTTACGAGACTGCCCTAAGAATCCTAACAATATGCCAAAAATCACTCCCATCAACGTTATTGGGTTAGTGGTAGATTCCACAGGAAGTGTGACGTCCACCGCACCAGTACAGGTAGTGACTAGAGCTCAGGCATTGCAGCAAAACCAAGGGGTAGGCCAGGAAAAGAGCCCAGAGGCTAGTGAAACTGAGAGCATAACCAAGAAAAGGACTAGAGCTTGGCGAGATAGTCGCGAAAGAATGAAAAGGCAATGGGCAAAAAAGATGAGTGAACTCGAGGAAAGCCTCAGAGAAACAAAGGCCAGGATAACTGAACTCACATCTCAAACTCCCTCTCACACTACCCCACCTCCACCATTCCCAACTCCATCCGACCCGCCACCTTCCAACCCGCCTCACCTAATACCACCACCCCCTAGAGTAGGATAAGTCCTAGCAGATCCCACTCCCGAAGACCTTAAGATGATGCTTAAAGCATATCAGGCTAGAATCCAAGAAGGGCCAAACGTAACTGATCATGAAAAGTATTACCCTAGAGCAGAACTAGAGCTAGAACGAACCAAAATTTGTGCTAAGATGGTGGAATTGGCTCAGAACATGTTTGAAGCTAGTCGCCTATTTAACATCTCTAGTTCAGCGAAGACACAATTGCACTTTGATGGATTGTTAGAAAGAATAGAGAAGCTAATGGCACAATCAGAAAAGGAACCCTCCTCGCAACATAAGGACAAGGCAAGTGAAAGAGCAGGTCTTCTTGCCCAGGAAGCATATGTGCCTGAAGTTTATGTGCCTAACTCTATGGAGCGAGACACATCATCTTCTATGAATCGCTTCACACCAGAATTCCTACGGGAGATTCAAGAAGACAAATGGGCTAAAGAAAGTGAGGTCCCTCCTCCTATCGAACTTCTGGATGATGCACAAGACCAATTCCCACAAGACATCCCCTCCATTTATGAGGAGCAGGAGAGCACCCACTCTCAGGAAAGACTAGACTTTGAGTCTAACTCTCTACAAGAATTACCCCACTTCACAGGCCCATGGGAAGCTAAGTCTACTTGTATGAGAGCACCCACGGTCATGGTACGAAATGAGAACTCAGTCTTACCTAGGAACACAGAGGTAGTGAAAAACACTAAAGTGTAGTGCAATCTCAAGTTAGAAGAGCTACTCAAGGTTAGACCTGAATTATGGAAACATGTCACCAAACAAGTACCAGCGATAGTGAAACCTCATTCCCAGGTAGGATCACATAGGACAGTGCCAGAGATACCCTTGGATAAGATAGGAGACATGTGTGAAGGTGAAGAAGGGAACACCTATCTTCCCATTACCTACCAGGGGCACACCACCAAGGCAATTTTGGACTCAGGTGCAGGAGTTGCAATTTCCACCACTTCCCTATGGAAGCGTTGGGGCAAACCAGCACTCAGGCCCACAAGGATGAAATTACAAATGGCCGATGGTCACATAGAGAGACCCTTAGGATTGCTAGAAGGAATAACTCTCACCACCTGTGGTGTCGAGTTTGAGCATACATTTGCTATATGTGATTTTAGCAAGAACCATGCCTATGAAATGATCTTGGGACGACCTTTTATGCGACAGTTGCAAGTGGTATAGGATTGGGGAACCAATTCTTTGTACTTGCAACACTTGGGTATTACGACCAAAGTGAATCTCAAAGATTACTCTCATAGAGATGTTCCCCCTATCCAATGGAATCCCATCCATAGAGCCAAAGATGATACGGAATCTGTGCATTCCATAGGATCAGGATCCTCATAGATGCATGAAGACACCCACTTATGGATGTGCAAAGTGGCAGTAGAAGAGGAGAAAAGAGAAAAGGCCAGAGATATAGGTGCAAATGAAACACATAGACCCATTCAAGACCCAGCCTATGCACCTGTAGTATTTCCTGACGAAGAATTTGAACCCCACGGCTGGGTAGAAATCCTAGCAACAATGGATGTAGCCATCAATGAGGAACAATGGACACCCCACTGTGATGAGGATGGCTATGACATTTCAGTTTTCTCCATAGAGCCAATCATGGGAGAGGCAGTGTTAGAAGAGTGTGAACCTAGCCCTGATGCATTTGAGGGTGCAAGCGACTCCGATCTAGAGTCAATCATTATGGATCCACCTTTTGCATCAGATGAAGAATATTTCCATGGAGTAGAATTTCAACCCCAAAGGCACGGAGAGCTTACAAGTGATGTAAGGCTAGCCACACATGTGACCCCTAAGGAAGAAGGGAAGAAAAGAAAGAAGAGAGCAGTCACACCAGAAGAGGAAGAATCTTTGTTTGAGGTCCCAGAAAATTTTAAGAAGTATGAGATAGATGACAGGAGAGTCATGATCAGAATGCCTAAACGAGAGGCACAATCACGAGAGGCCTATGATAACAAAGAAACCACCAAAAAAATAGTAGTGGCCCTAGAAGAAGGAGAGGAGAGATGCACGTACATAGGCCATGACCTAACAGAGGAAGAAGAGCATGCGTTAATAGCCTTGCTAAGAGAATACAGAGATGTGTTCGCTTGGAGTTACAAGGATTTGAAGGGTGTTGATCCAAACATATGCTCACACACTATCCCCATGACCTCAGATGCTAGGCCCTCTAAGCAAAAGCCATACACATACAATGACAACTATGCGGCCAAGATCAAGGAAGAGATAGATAAACTGGTCAAAGTTGGATTCATCTATGAAATTGAGCACACTGAATGGGTATCCCCCATCGTAGTGGTGCCCAAGAAAAATGGAAAGCTGCGTGTGTGCATTAACTTGAAGAAAGTTAATGCAGCCACAATTCGAGATAACTATCCGCTTCCTATCACACAGCATCTTTTAGAAAGAGTGGTAGGCAAGGAAGTGTACAGCTTCCTCGATGGATTTTCGAGCTACAACCAAGTAGCCATAGCTCTCGAAGATCAGCATAAGACGGCTTTTGCCACTGAATGGGGCATATTCGCCTTTCGGGTAATGCCATTTGGGCTTACCAATGCACCAGCAACATTCCAAAGGCTGATGTGCCATGTATTCAAAGAGTTCCTGAGGAAGAACTTAGAAGTCTATGTTGATGATCTTTGTGCTCATTCCAACATTAGGCAAACCCATATTTCCGAACTCAGACAAATCTTTGACAAATGTAGAGAATATCAAGTCTGCCTGAACCCAGAAAAGTGTGTCTTTATGGTCAGGCAAGGCAAGATTTTAGGACACATAGTGTCAAAGAATGGCATATCCACTGATGAAGAGAAAGTGAGAGCCATAGCCGAGTTACCTAGGCCAAAGAATGTCAAGGAAGTACAAGCTTTCATGGGGCATTGTGGTTACTACCGCCGGTTCATTCACATGTATGCTGTCATTGCAAAGCCCATGTATGGACTCTTGACTAACTTTGAGTGGACTGATGAATGTGAGAATTCCTTCTAGGAGCTTAAACGAAGATTATGTTCAGCACCAATCTTAACCACACCAGATTGGAACAAGCCATTCCATGTTCATGTGGATGCATCCAATTATGCTATTGGGTGTGTACTCGCACAACCTACGGGTGAAGGTAATATGGATCTTCCAATTGCCTATGCTAGTAGACAATTGAATGCAGCTGAACAAAATTACACCACTACTGAGAGAGAAGGATTAGGCATGGTATATGCAGTTAAAAAGTTTAGACATTATTTGCTTGCAAATAAGTTTAAATTTTTTACTGACCATCAGGCATTGTTGTACTTGGTAAACAAACCATGCAATACAGGTAGATTAGTAAGATGGTTTCTCTTACTAATGGATTATGACTTTGAGGTAGTGGTGAGAAAAGGGAGGACTCATTTGAGAGCAGATCATCTCTCTAGGCTCACATCTGGAGAAGCCCCACAAGGAGTGTCAGATGACCTTCGTGATGCTTACTTGTTTAATTTGGAAGTGGTGCCGCAGTGGGCTAAGCCATTAGTGCCTGTATTGACGTACGGGCCTAATCACCCAGTAATAGCCACACATGATAGACAGGTAGTAAAAGCCCAAAAGTACCACATCATGGCTGGAAGTATGTACAAGCACACAGAGTAAGGGATCTTGGCTTGTTGTGTGGAAGAGGATGAGTACGCTAAATGGTTGCAATTAGCACATGTAGGTGCATTAGAGCAACACTACTCAAAGCGACGAACCCTACAGACACTACGGAGACTCGGAGTGCATTGGCCGACTATGGAAGTTGATGTCCAAAAGTTGTGCAAGGAATGCCCAATCTGCTGCACTAAACCACCTGTGGAGCATGCCACTCTTTACCAAGTGTCCATAGCGCCAGATTGGATTGAACCACTAGTATCCTTTCTGAGGACGAAAACATTCCCTCCAGACATGACTCTGGCTAGGAAAAGGAGTTTAGAACAAGAAGCCCAGGATTACTCACTCATTGGTGATAACCTATACAAACGTGGTAAAGACGGTTACCTGAGACTATGTGTCCATGAGAGTGAATATCTCAAGATCTTGGACACTGCTCACCAAGGTGTAGCAGGAGGACACTTTGGACCAGATCGGGTGATCAAGGCAGTACTATTTGCGGGCTTCTGGTGGCCGACCCTTCACATGGATGCACATACCTATGTGAAACGATGTGATGTCTGTCAGAGAACGCAATATCCTATACGTAAAGATGAGATGCCACTGACACCTATGATGGGTGGACATGCATTCTCTAAGTGGGGAATAGACTTCGTAGGTCCCATTAATCCCCCAGCTAAGGGGTCCCATGCAGAATATATCATTGTTGCGACAGACTATCTAACAAATTGGGTAGAGGTAAAAGCCACAACGAAGAACGATGCTCAAACAACAGCTAAGTTTTTATTTGAGAATGTGTTCACTAGATATGGGCTACCTATAGAGCTAGTTAGTGATAGAGGCACTCACTTCTTGAATGAAGTTATTGAAAATCTACTCCAAGAATTCTTGGTATTACATAAGAAGTCTGCCCCCTATCACCCTCAAGCAAATGGCCAGGCTGAGAGCACCAACAAGATCTTATGCAATGTACTTACGAAATTAGTGAACAATAAACGCTCTGATTGGGACAAACAGCTACACCATGCTGTTTGGGCATACCGAGTCGCCTACAAAACGGTACTCCAAGCCACCCCCTTTCAGATGGTATTTGGCCAAAATGCAGTGCTACCATTGGACTTCTTAATACCTCCACTGAAAGTAGCACAAGAGCATGAATGGATGGGTCATGAACTCTCCTCTAGACTATTTGACCTTGAACGATTAGGAGAAACAAGACTGAGGCCGGCAGCAGGGATATATGCAGCTAAGAAATGACAGAAGGCATATTTTGATGCCCATATTAAGGATAAAGTCTTGAAAGCAGGAGACCTGGTACTAGTCTACACTTTGAAACAACATTCGAGGAAACTAGAGAAGAGAGGCTATGGACCCATGATCATTAATAGAATCTCAACAAGTGGAGCAGTGCAGCTAGCCACCTTAGAAGGTGATGTTCTCCCAAGTTACATTAGTGGTTGCAGAGTCAAGTTGTATCAAGAACCTCTCACAGAGGAAATGCTAAGCCGACTCAACACTGCTAAGAAACACAAAGAAGAAGAAAAGCGGATTCAAGAAGAAGCTCAAGCAGAAGCCTTAGAGAGCATACAGAGAATAAAATTAAGGAGGCAAGGTAGAGAGCAACCTAGGTCAGATGCATACGTAGACCAAGGACATCACATGGCTATGTGTGAAGTTTCAGGTATCAGCTCTCATAGGATAATTGATCGACGTCCTTTTATAACCTTAGATATAGGACAAGGAAAAGGTGCAAAGACTGTAAGAGCTTTGATTGACTCAGGTGCATCCACTAGTGCTGTCAAGTTATCTTACTATCAAGAATTGAAATTAACTGTCGATCCTATAGAAGCATATCTCATAGGATTGGGAGGTGTGGAAACCCCTTGCCTGGGCGAGGTGGATCTTCCCATCTCCATTCAAGACAAAGGATTGACAGTCAGAGTACTAGTGGGTCAAGATGAGGACCTCACCGAACCTCTTGTCTTGGGTCAAGACTGGATTTATGACCAAGCAGTCAACTTAAACCTAAGAAGTGGACTTCTTCAGGTATGGGTGAATCAGAGTAGAATTACCATTGAGTTAGATAATGGAGCACTCCAGGAACTAGGAAAGGCACAGACTCCTGGTCCTTCCAGGGGTACACATAAAGTTGACCATGTTGTTCTTGTCCAAAGCTATGTGATGCAGAGGAATGGAGATCTCAATAGAACAGTCAAGGCATTGGCGGAACTCCCTTCTTTTCCAAAGGCCAGAAGGAGGCAACAACTAAGGGCAGATCAATTACTGAAGACTATCTATGCAGGAGACCAAAAGAACGCGCGAAGCCAAACAACTCAACCAGCGAAACAAATGTGGGTGCGAAAAGATGAGCGGTCGACTATAGCCAAGTCGCGACAACTGTCTCAACCACCTATTAGTAATCAATGACATGATACTAATAAGAGGACTTCTAAAACCTCTGTTGACAAAGTGAAATCTATCTGGGTGCCCAGGAAGTCGATGAAGGCTGACCCACAACCAAGACAAATTTGGGTGCCTAAGGCTTGCTTGCGGGCTCAACTAGTCCCACACAAGTCACATCATACTCGACAGGGTCCACCCGCTCAAGCAGCCGCCACCCACTCTTGTCTGATACACTCGAACACATTGCCACCTAGAAGCACGCACAGACTCACTCATAAATGGGTCCCAAAGACACAACAACCCCCAGCGGAATTACTCAGGCAACCCTCCCGCGTCTCCACAAAACCAAGACCAAAAGCCATCCATGGTGTTTGGCAACCTAAGACTTGTAATAAACCCCCCGACCCCAATTGGTGAATTCATCTCCACTTACTAACTGCATTAGTCAGACACTGCATCTTTCCATCTAGCTCCTAGGACTATCCACTCATTAACTACACACACTGTCATCGTGCACTCACCGACCACTAACCCATTACTCACCTCACGATAATATTGTAACGGGGGCAAAACGTGTTCCATCTTGTCCATTACAATATTAACACATGCTCTATATTCTCAACAGAACCAGTAGCAAGCGATAACTATGGCAGAAGCTGGAGGCACCAGTTCCCAGGCAGGGTCTAGTGCACAGATTGTGGACATTGAAACTATTCTTCTGGAACCACCACTCACCGAAAGGCCTCAAGAACTTCAAGTGGTGCATGTCCTTCCTATCCAGGACCCTCCTCAGGGGCACACTTCTCAAGTGGGGAAACATGCTCATTGGTTCAGTGATGTAGCAGGGCCATTGGGTGACGGCACCTACTTCTGGGAAGCAAAAATTGAATTTAATGGCAAATGGGGACGCTACCACTTTTTCACTCGGGAATTCGAGAACTATCAGAATGCAGAGGTAATGCGATCAGCTTGGACCAAGGCAAGCCTGGATAGATATTTCAGAGCACACTTGCCTAAACCTGATTTTCTACGCTGCTCCTATTTCATAAGTACCATAACTCCTAGCAGGGCCAAGGGAGGCGATAGTACTTTTGTACTACCATCATTGTTGCCAGGACACGAACTCAAGAGATTCAAACTGACTCTCAATCTGGTACGGGAGGCATTGAACATGCAAGGTATGCACATTCCCACCGAGAAAGAAACAATGGTTCCAGGTAGGATGAAGCACAAGGATCTCAATAAATTGAAGGACATGGTGGCAATGATGCCTACCATTGCTCTCCACTTACGAACTGTTATGCAACATTTTGCTTTTCCCGCACAGGAACGATTCACTATGCCCCCTAAGAAAATATGGTTCAGCTTATACTTGGCAGAAACAGAGAACCTCACCCTCAACATACCGCACTAGGTCATCGATCAGATACACCTAGCCCATCAGCGCTGGAATAAGAAGCAGAAAAATGTACTGCATGGTTGTTGTGCCCTAACAAGAATAATTTACAGGTGCCTAGCATATGACGTGCCCATTCAAAGAGCACTAGTGTGGTCCAGGGCCCAAGAATTCCAAAGGTGACTATCAACAGCAGGTCCTCCATCGAAGAAGATGAGAGGAGGCGTCCAATTACCATGTGCTCAACCAAGGGGAGCCACTACCACACCTGAGGTGACTCCTCCTCAAACTAGGCGTGTTCGGCCATTCACAATCCGTCTTCCCCGACCAAGTACAGAAGGACCCAACTTGGTGTTTCCCCCCATTCCATCAGACTTGGAATTTCCATAGGGATTTACTCTCAATGACCTCACTGATGAAGAAGTTGCCAGGCTGATCTACGAATCTAATCTTGAAACAGAAGCAGACCAGGCCCAGGAACCACACCTCACCACAACAACACCAGCCCCAACACAACCAGTCGTCGTAGAAGTCGAAGGAGATGAACAAGAGGCAGGAGGAGAAGAAGAAGAAGCTGACGAAGAACAATATCAAGAATATGATGAACTCTCAGAACTAGCAAGTGCCCCAGCATATTCGGCACAAATAAAAAGATTGTACCAAACCATGAAGCGAGTTCAGCAACAACACAAAATGTCACTTGAATCAGGCAAGGTGCTCATGAGCCAACTATTGGCTGAGGAAGGTGTGGATGATATGTTTATTGAAGCCATGAACGTGCACGTAGAGGCAGTCAGCTTGGATGAGGCCATACATGAGGCCATGACATACATTAATCGATTTGAGAAACGTGTGCCTGCCCGCCCTAGGCGATCTGGAAAACAAATACACATCAACGTATCAGGACCGGAAGGCAACACGCAAACAGAAGAACATCAGGAGGAACCACTCTCGCCACCCACCACACCTCTCGCTACACAATTCACCTCTCCAACCGACACGACCACACCCTTTTCTATCGCTACCACAATCGTCATGGGAATTCCTCTCTCTCCCGGCATCCAATTCGGAGGAGTTTCCATGCCCATCTTCACGACACTCTTCACAGATATCACTTCCACCACACCCACTGTTCCCATCTTTACAGTCACACCCACATTTGACACGATGGAGACATCACCCGCCATAGCACCACCCCCACCCCCCACACAACCTCAATCTCCCATACCCCCTCCACCAACTTCACCACTTGATTCCACAGCATTCACAACTCCCTTCCCCATCCCCATTCCCCCTGCATCTTCATCTTTATTTGCATCCTTTAATGTAAATAGTATATTCCTATCATTACATCAGTGTGTATATCAACTTCAGCGTGAGTACAGGGATCTCAAAGGCCGCCATCAACAATTGACAACGAATCATCAGAACCTACAAAGACGACTCACAACGCTAGAAGAAGAGAATGCGGAACTCAACCAGCGCTACACAACCCTCGAGCAAGCCCATCAAACACTCGTGGAGACACCCCAACCATCAGCAGAACCCGGTGTCAAACAACTTGAAGCCTTGCTAGAGGTGTACCAAACAGATAACCTGAAAGTTCGGCGTAATTTAACTCTACTTCGCAAGCATATGGCTACAGCACTTGAAGAAAATAAACGGTTGCAGAAAGAAAACGAAGAAAACCTGGAAGCAGCCATGGAAGGTTCCCCCCATGAGATCGATCCAGAACAGTTCAAAGCAGTTCCCACAGAAACAATGAAAACCATCTTGGAAAGCTATGCGGATTTATTAGACGCACATGATGATTTGGAAAGGGAACGAGATGAGCTACGAAGACAGCTCAGGGAAAAGGAGGCTCCAACCAAGGTATTAGAAACGGCCTCGACTTCAGAGGAAGTAAAGGCATTGACAGAGCAGGTGGTGGAACTCCAGAAAAAGTTACTAGAATATGAAAGGCAGGCCTCCCCAGTTGAAGAACCCGAACCGGAGGATTTAGTACCCATTGAGGTGGATGAAACATATGAGGAACCATACGTTCCTATGCCGATGCCAGGTGGTGCACAGACCTCAGAAGGACTGGACACATTAGAAGTTGAAGTACCTGAATGGCTCCAAACACTCGAGAAGACAACAACAACCCATGAAGATAGAGTGGCCATTCAAATCCAATCTATGGCAAAGTTAGAAGACATCATCATTAAGTCTGAATACTTTCGAAGCATGTCTCATCATAGATGGATCGGCACCAATGATGATCAATATGTGCCATATTGTGTGCTCCTTGCAGATTACAATGCAGAGATTCAACGCAGTTGTGGAAAACCTCCAACTTTTGCCACACAATTTGGGCCAGAGGATATTCCAGAAAGTGCAAAGAAAGGCTCCATCTATCAACCAACCTGGAGAATCCGTCTTCTGGAAACCTACCCGGAAATGGTTTGTACCTGGACTAACATGCCCCTTTTTATTAAATATAATCCTTGTTATGTTCCAGTATTCCGCCGGCGCACTTGGCCAGAGTTTACCATTGCTGTCAAGAACGTCAAGGGTTGTGCGAAATGGTTAAATTATGTTTATCTAGCACCGCCACAAGGCCCTCCCACTGTAAATTACATGATCTCTACCATCAGACACTAGAGCACTCGACTACGAAATACCCCCGATGTGATGGCACAAATGTGTATGAATTTGAACTAATGCTAATCACCTTCAGGACGTTCAAGAATATTAAAGACCCCCACTTCTCAGGTGTCGGATTTCTTACAGAAAACCAAGATCTGGTATACGACATGAGCACAACCCCATCCATAGAGGTAATATATGCTTGGCATGCCAGAATAAAGTACCTCCGAGCTTGTTTTAAACAGACCTTCGAGGAGATGTTCATAACGGGATTCTGGGAATATCACTTAGAAATATTTGTACCCAGGCCCTCACATCTCCTCCACTTATTTGCTGTGGAGAGAACTATCCAGTCAGAACAACTGCGGGTGCCACATCCGGACGTACCAGGACCAGTAAATTGGGATGCATTATTAACAGATCTAGCACGGGGGCTCAGATTAGAAGAACATCACCTCGCTTCCGATGTTTTCCAATATTACGTTCAACGAGCATCTAGACAAGGGTCTGTCAGGGGCGACAGACGTGAGAGTGGGGGGGGTGTTGGCAGCAGTCAGGGAACTGAAGGAGCCACGAGACAAAGAGGGTCGAAACGAAGAGATAGCACAAGCAGACACAGTAGCCAAAGAAGATCTGGCAAGTAGGCCATCTAAATTTTTCAGACATCAAGGAGTGGAGCACACAAGAAGAAAGAGCAAGTAGGGAGCTCAAAGATGTGTATGACAAATCAACGAGAAAATCCCTACACAAATAGTGATTTTAATCACTAAAAACCATTGTAAATACCCTTTTGTATTTTTGTAGCTCCATTTTGTGCAAGCCAAGGAGTCCTTGAGCTTGAGGAGCCTTAGAAGTATCTACCTGCCAATTTTCATATTTTTTAGACCTCGTTTGAGCCCTCAAATAAGCCCTGGAACCTAATTTTTAACTAGGCCGGACACTAGGTCTGGACAAGGCCAAAGCTAGTCAAAAACTATAAAAGGAGCTAGAGAGCTCATTTTTGGGGGTAGATTGTAATTGAAATGAACTTGTAAGAGCTTTTTGAAAGTGATCAAAAGAACTCCATTGATTCTCACTCTTTGTCTTGCCATGTGTGCGTGTATGTGTGTGCCTGTCTGTGTGCTTCTCACCCACGCACTTGTGCCTCCACTTGCTCGAGGTCTTCATACCATCCTCTCGTCTTCCCCGATTGACATTAAAGGAGGTGCTACTCATCACTGAGCTACAGAGGTATTTGAAGAACTTGTTAACCAAGTTTAAAATGAATGATTGCAGAGTAGCACCTACTCCAATGGAGGTGAATCACAAATTAAGCAGATTTGGAGGTGAAGAGTTCAAGGACATGAAGCAATATCAGAGTTTGTTTGGTAGTCTTATCTATGCTACATTAACCAGGCCTGATTTATCATATGCAGTTGGGGTGTTGTCTCAATTTATGCATTGTCCTAGAAAAGAGCATTGGATTGCAGGTCAAAGAGTGTTGAGGTACATTAAGGGTACACTCAAGGAAGGTTTGTATTATGGTTTTACATCAGATACAAATATCAAGATCTATAATGATGCAGGTTGGGTAGGTAATCCAGATGATAGAAGGTCAACCTATGGATACATGTGTTATGTGGGAGATAAGTTAATCTCCTAGTGCTCAAAGAAGCAACATACAGTTGCTTTGTCATCTACAGAAGCAGAGTACGAAGGCATGGTTGAAGCTGCAAAAGAAGTGATTTGGCTTAAGACTCTCATGAAGAGTTTTGATATTATACAGAGCATACCTATCATTTATGGTGATAACTTGAGTTCATTATATCTAGCTGCTAATCCTATTTTTCATGCCAGGACCAAACACATTGAGATACAGTATCACTTTCTAAGAGAGAAGGTGATGGATAAGGAGATTGAAGTTATACATACTTCAACAAAAGATCAGATAGCTGATATGCTTACAAAAAGTTTAGATGGACCAAAGTTACAGAAGTTCAAAGATATGGCAGGCATAAAGAAGATAAGAGAAACCTCAATTGATGATTGAGGGGGAGCTGTTGGTGCAGACCAATCACCAATTGAAGATAAGATCAAGTCTTGAAGCAAAGAAGGTGGTTACATTCACAGGATGAATGATATGTACACATATGTACATTAGTGAAGACATAGATCACTTATACTTTTGTCTAGTTACAAGTTTGTACATATTTGCCTATAAATACTTTGGAAATATGTCGGGGCAATAGAGGAGACAATAGGAGAGTATGAGAATAGTGCATTTGTAAGTTGTAAGACTCATTAGAGTTCATAGGAATGAGAAGAAGTCTCTCTCATAACTCAATTCTGATTTTCTGAGAAATAGAAGAAAAATTGTGCCCGAAGTTTTTGTGTCCTCTCCTTCTGTGGTAAAGCTTTTGTGGAATGCTTTTGTACAAGTCTAAGTCTAGAGTTAATCAACCTCTGTACAAAGTTTTAGCTTCCAATTGTAATCAGGTTAAGAGAATTGTGTGTAGGAACATTCATATGTGAAGAATGTTCACAGTCTCCTGAAATAGGCGCAGGTGTTGAAGTCGCTACTACAGAGAAGGAGATTTACACATAGGTAACTTGTTTGTGTTATTTCTCAGAGTATACTGAATCATTTGAAGAGATTCAAGTTGCAAAAGGTGCGCAACCTTAAGACGAAGTAACCTACAAAGTTTTATCAAAAACTTTACACACATGGTTAGTCAGTTAGAGATTAATCTGCACCAGACTTTTCTGAGAAGTTGAGTTTTTTCAGAATAGTTGATTTTCTGATAAGTTGGTGAATGTTCTCTAAGTTTGGTGGAGTCTGAAGTTGTTCTTGATATAGAGGTGGTCTAAATTCAAGGTCAACTTGTTCTTTTGGAGATTAACACTCTCCATCATAATTGTGATAAGTTCCATCCTTTACAAGCAACAATAGCAATCAATGATCTAATTATAGACATCTTAGCAAGAGGTAAGGTTTCATCATAATCTACCCCATAAGTTTGGGCATAACCTTTGACCACAAGTCTAGCCTTGTATCTAGACACCTTTCCATCTGCAAACCTTTTTGTTTTATACACCCACTTACATCCAATGACTTTCTGATTCTTTGGCCTTGGCACCAATTCCCAAGTTTCATTTTCAAGTAGAGCATCATACTCTTCTTGCATTGCCTTCTCCCAATTCTGTTTACCTTTAGCTTCTTCATATGTGATTGGATCCTCTTCTGTCTTCACAATGTAAGCATAATCTTTTGTTGTTAAAAAAGATGTGTCATAGCTATACCTTATAGGCTCTTTCCTTTCCCTTGAGGATCTTCTGACCTCTACACTTCTTGAAGTCTCAGACACATTTGATTCTGGATCAAATCTTGGCCCATCTTCTACATTATCCTGCAATTTACTTTTATAATCAACATCATCAATATCTTCTACACATTTACTTTTGCCTTCCCTTTCCTTTGTATTTCTTTTTCATCTTCATAATCATTTGTTGACCTTGTATACCATGTGCTTTGCTCATCAAATGTAACATCTTTGGTAACAAGAAATTGCTTTGTGGATGGACTCCACAACCTGTAACCCATCTGTCTATCATCATACCCAATAAACACATACTTCTCTACTTTGGGTTCTAGCTTATGTCTCAATTGTGAAGGAACATAAGCATATGATAAGCATCCAAATACCTTACAATGATTAAGAGTAGGTTTCTTACCCCACCATGCTTCATAAGGAGTTCTTCCATCCAAAGCTTTACAAGATAACCTATTCACAAGGTATGTTGCAGTGTTGATAGCTTCTGCCCGTAAGTTATTTGGACAATTCTTTTCCTTCATCATTGCTCTTGCAAATTCTACAAGAGTTCTATTTCTTCTTTCTGCAACTCCATTCTGTGGAGGAGAGTACGTGCAAGTCACTTCTCTCTTTATACCTGCATTCCACAAATAATCATTAAAATCTTTAGAGAAATACTCTCCCCCTCCATCTGATCTCAACCTCTTAAGCTTTTGTCCTGTAATCCTTTCTGCATAAGCATGATAATGTTTGAATGTCTTGAAGACTTCATATTTATCCTTGATTACATATAAATTAATCCATGTGGTTGCATCATCAACAAACAACACATAATATCTGGATCCATTTATGCTATAGTCCCTTGAGGGACCCCACACATCTGTATGAAACAATTCAAGCATATTTGAATACTTGTACCCTGATTTATTGTATGAGCTTTTGTGTGCTTTACCTAATTGACAAGCTTCACACTTGTACACCATGTGTTTCCCTTCAATTTTTGGCAAACCAAGCACCACTTGATACTTTGACATTTCCTTTATAGCTCTCTCATTGAAATGGACCTAGCCTTTTATGCCATAGGTCTAACTCAAACATCTTTTGATTTCCATAGGTAAATAAATCATGTCCCACATTACCTTGGACCTTGAGAGTAAACAATCTTCCTTCCTTTTTACTTGCAATTATGTTTCTATATCCTTGATTTGGATCTTGCACATAGACACCATCATTTGTGAATCTGACTTCATATCCCTTCTCCACAATTTGCCCTACACTTATCAAATTTTTAGGAATAGTAGGAACATAAAGTACCTTGCTCAAGAGTGTACTTCCACTCTTTGTCTTCACTGATCCAATGCTTTCCACTTTATGTTTGGTATTATCACTTGTTTGAACTCTATGTCCATTCACCTTTGCTTCCATATCAGTCATCAAGGATATATTGCCACTTAGATGATTGCTACATCCTGAGTCAATATAAAACACCCTTTGATCTTCTCCTACTGATTCATGAGTTGCATTCAAGATAAGAGTCATATCATCCTTCTGATCTGATGCATAGTTATAATAATTGTTGTTGTAGGACTGAGGTTGAAAGCTTCTTCCACCTCCTCTAGCATATGATGTCCTACCACCTCTTCCTCTGAAATTACCTCTTTGGTTTCTGCCTCCTCTACCTCTCTGATTAAAATTCTGATTATTGCTTCCACTATTTTGATTGTTATACCAACAATCATTTTCCAAATGATTGATTCTGCCACAAATCCAACAAGCTTTAGTATTATCTTTGTTCTTACCTCCTCTTCCTTTACCTCTGAAATTCATCTTTCCTTATGTAAAGTTAGCTTGGCTTGAAGATCCTTCATCATCAGTTGACTGCTTCCCTTTGCCATTCTTTTTCTTGTCCTTGGAGTACATGGCTTGACTTGCACTCCTATCATTATCTCCCTTAATGTCCTGCTCAAAAGTTAGCAT
>CM035420.1:112070820-112073320 GCA_020310875.1 Ceratopteris richardii
TGTGCTAGTTGGTTTGCAGTCCATCATTCCAAATGCCTTGAGAATTTCTTTGGAATATTTTTGTTGTGAGATGAAAATGCCATCCTTCCTTTGCCATACTTCAATTCCCAGACAAAAATGGAGTAGACCTAAGTCTGTCATTTCAAACTCAGTTCCCAAGCTGATCCGAGTTTGATTGATGAGTTCCTGATGATCTCCTGTAATGATCAAATCATCTACATATACAATGACAACAACTAGCTTGCTATCCCTTTTCGTTACATACAAGTTAGCATCAGAAGTACTTCTTTCAAAACCCATATTTTTGAAAAAATGATCTATTCGTTGGTACCAAGCCCATGGAGCTTGCTTAAGTCCATACAAAGCTTTCTTCAACCTGCAAACTTTATTTTCTGAATTGGGCACCTCAAAACCTGGTGGTTGAGATACATATACCTCTTCCTTGAGGTGACCATTCAAAAATGCAGATTTGACATCCATCTGGAAAATAGGACAAGACTTTTGTGCAGCTACTGCAAGTACCGTCCGAATAGTTGTCATGCGTGCTGTTGGTGCAAAAGTTTCTTGAACATCAAATCCTTCAATCTGTGAAAAACCCTATGCAACTAATTGTGCCTTATACTTTTCTAATGTTCCATCAGCTTTATACTTAGCTTTCCAAATCCATTTAGTACCTATTACCTTCTTCTTTGGCGGCAAGTCGACTAGATCCCATGTATCATTTTTGAGTATACTATCATACTCAGACTGCATTGCCGCTCTCCAATCTGGATCATCAATGGCTTCTTCAATGGTGGTAGGTTCCTTTATCGAACCCATGATATCTGCCATTAGAGCCATGTTAACAATGTGTTCTGAGGCTCTTCTTTGCTCCTCTATTCTCTTTGATCTTCGTAATCCATCCGATGATGATTCTGGTACATCTACATGTGGATTGTGATCATCAAAGAGCTGTTGTGCCCACTTCGGTAGTGGCTTACGCAGTGCAGCTACAACTGGTTGGCTTTTTATTGAGGAAATTTCTCCATCAGATGTTTCCTCCTCCTCAACTTTAACCTGTCTTTTGATAGGCACAAGGTGAGATATTTCTCCGCTTGATGAGATAGTAGATTTACCTTTATCTTCTACTAAGTGTGGTCGTTCATCAAACACCACATCTCGGCTGACAAAAATCTTCCTTGCCTCAGGATCCCATAACCTGTATGCTTTAGACTCTTCACTATATCCTAGGAAGACACACTTTTTGCTTTTTGAATCCAACTTTGATCTTGTTGAATCAGGAATATGTGCATAACAGAAACAACCAAAAATTTTGAAATGCAAAACTGAAGGCTTTTTACCAGAATATGCTTCTTGAGGAGTCATCCCCTTCAGTGCTTTTGTGTAGCTTCGATTGAGGATGTAGACTGCTGTATTGACTGCTTCTGCCCAGAATGAATCAGGCATGTCTTGAGCCTTCAACATACAACGAGCCATTTCAACTACTGTCCTGTTCCTGCGCTCAACAATGCCATTTTGTTGGGGTGTATGAGCTGTGGTAAGTTGCCTTTTCACACCATGCTCCTTACAGTAATTGTTGAATTCTGTTGACAAGAATTCGCCTCCTCTATCTGTTCTAAATTTCTTTAGTTTCCTTCCTGATTCATTTTCTACATACTTATGCCACGTTTTAAATTTTTCAAAAGCATCAACCTTCTCTCGAATGAAATAAACCCACATATTTCTACTATAATCGTCGACTAACAGCAAGAAGTAGAAAGATCCTCCTAAAGCAGGTGTAGACATTTTACCACAGAGATCAGCATGTACCAACTCTAGAGGAGCTTGAGATCGATTGCTGGTCTCTCTTGGAAATGCCTTTCGTTGTTGCTTGCCCATCATACAAGCTTAACAAGGTTCCTGCAACTCTGAAAATGCAGGCATATGAGCAACCATCCCTGTTCATTGCATCTCCTTCAAAACTGCAAATCCGAGATGCTCAAATCGTCGGTGCCATGACCTGCTTACATCTTTATCTTCTGTAGCAGTTAAAGCACTTAACTCATACAAGTTATCTTGTCGTATGCCTTTACCTACAACATTATCTGATGAATCCATGATTTCCGCACCACTCTTATTGAAGTGAACTTCGAGTCCACGATCTGTTATTGCAGAAACTGACAACAAATTTCTTTTGAGTGTAGGTACATAGAGAACATCGGATAACTTTTTCTCAACACCTGGAGAAGTGATAAAAGAGATGGTTCCAGTTCCTTCAGCTGGACACTTGGAGTCATTTCCCACCACTACATTGATGGATTCCCGCAGAGGCACTAGGGAACTATACCAATCCTTTTTACTAGTCATATGGCGAGAAGCTCCACTATCTAAAATCCATGGCTCATCAACACGAACTTGAGCAGATGAACATACCTCTTCAATAGCTACCCAAAGTTCCAGTTCTGTGTTGTTTGCAGACTCTTTGTTCTTCCATGATGATTTTACAGTCCCATTCCGTTCA
>CM035420.1:112080820-112090820 GCA_020310875.1 Ceratopteris richardii
TAGGACATCTGGAATTTGTTATGTTCTTGTAAATCATGGTGCTAACATTGAAGTGAGCAATGCAAGAGCTTTACACCTTTTGATTTGGCAGAGCAATTAAAAATGAGCGAATAGTATATGAATATTATCCAAAGGGAGGACATGTCATGAAGCACATGAGTTCTACGTATTTTGTTTTTTGGCAAACTCTAATTATAGAGTTTCAATTCTATAAAAACAAAAGGAGGACATGCAGCGGACAGGTAGCTTTTGGATAAAGAAAGGAACGCATGAAACAAAGGAATGGAGAGCAAGGCATGCAATGAAGAGAAAGGTGGGCGCATAGGATGTGCGCACTATCATGCAAAAAGAAAGGTGACTTCAGTTAGCGCATGGAGAGAGAAGTGGAGGAGAACTGGAGATCATCTCTCGGATGGGTGACAGATATCAGAATCGGAGGCCAATTTAACGTTTTCCATCTGGCGAGTGGAGAGGAAAAACATGCAAAAGAGAGGAGAAAGATAGCTGCAAAGAGAAGCATATTGCTCATCAATCGAGGGTTGCGCATGATCAGATAAAGGGAGTCCAATGAACAGTGATTCTTTTAAAAACGGGAAGGATGAATTGAAGAAGAGAAGGTCCGACAGTAGCTATGCAGACGGTCATATGAGAAGGAGAATTTAGAACGTAAGCTATTGGCAAAGTTTTCAACTTGCTTTTCGTCACCATCACTGCGGGTATGCTAGCTGAACAGGTAGTGAAGGCGAATGTATGATTTTTCTCATCGTTAATTGCATACCATATATGAACTGACTCCAGTGAGTTTTTTTTTCCATGCTGTTCTAAAACGTTTTCTTCTTTGAAGTTCTGTTGCGATTTTCCTTGTAACCAAACCTCAAGGTTTATGGCAATGAAGCGATTATATTTGTTTTGCCTTTATCCGCTAATGTCTGGAGAATATTTTAACGCTTTGACAATCCTCCAACAATAATAACAAAAAAAATATCTAACATCTGTATTCTCTGTTGCCTTAACTCTAATGCATTGTAACTGCTCAAATCAGATCGATGCTAATAGCTTCATGATCAGAACACCACTCTCGGATGTTGAATATGATGAAGATTTGAAGACGACGATGTAAAAGTCCTTATTCCTATCAGAAGGACGGACGATCAGAGTATGCTATGAAAATTTGCAGATTATGATTTTAGTAATCAAGACTAGTTCCGCGCAGATATTTGTTTCTTAATCGGTTAATGATGTTAATTGTTAATGATTTGATTACTTTTTGTTTTCTTTGGTGATGACCTCCGAATGCGATTATGAACTTTATATTGGAAGATCATTCATTACATTTTATGATAAGGCACAAACCTGAAATATATGAGACTTACATATCTGAGAAGTTCGTGAGTAATCAGAGACTTCATAGTCATGCGCTAGATTGCAATATGATTTTTTTCTTTTTCATATTAATTGTCTATTAACTTGTGTCCTTATCATATACTACTGTCGCTTCTTCTATACAGATGCGAAGGCATAAGCTCTTATCCAGGACTATATCGTTTGATTGGCTAAATATCACTGAGACTCTGTAATGCTCCGTTGACATCAAAACTACATCCTTTGTTTGATATTTAGCTAGATAACTACCTACTCAGTTGTGATTCTGTGAAGACTAAAATGATATATGCATTTATAGTAATTAACATTCATTTTCAATGATACATTCTGTTATTTCAAACTAATTCTGATGATCGTAATCTAAAAGTTATGTTGCGTAAGAAGTTTTACCATGCTTAACATAGTTGCCATGTTTTCTTCTCCTCATGTGTTTTTCCAACCTCAAAGCATGTTGACTCCATACCCCCAATGTATGCAGATAATGAATATTCACTTTATTATTTATGCAGGTTGCCTCTAAAGCTAATGTGTTAATTTTGTTGATGTGACCCTGTACGACTGAACCACATCATGTGCTGATTTTACTGATTCCTCTGCATTTATATATACCTCATATGTACGTCATAAAATGAGGATGTTGTGATGAGGTATGTGCAAGACAGTATCAACCAATATCTTGAGAAGACGAATATCATATATCAACCACACGTATGATGGAATGCTGAATTTGAGTGTAACTTATTGCAAATGTTTATTCACTTGGATTTTTGATATAATGGTTACAAGCGCAGTATGACAAGTCCTTCTTATGCTTGTCAAAGGAAGTTGGATTCTTTCGGTAAACTGGAATTATGGATCTTGTGTATAATCTATAGCATACCAAATCAATTAATTGGAGGATGCGCACATTAGCATATTATCTTGTCCTTCTTTTATAATGTTCTAAAGTATCGCAGTATAAGCTGATGCCGTGACAAATGATGAGCTTGGAATTCGAAATTAAAGGTTTATTCCATTTGAAATTGACAAAACATGATGATTAGGATTTTCTAATGGTTTCTCTCTGCACAGTTATATAGCTATTGATGTCTCTCTGTACTGTTGAAACGAACACGGCTTAAGGGCAGTCTATATACTACATTGTGAATAACAATTTCAAAGGTCATATGGAATGAAAAAGAATTTATGTAAAAGTTCTGATTCTCTTCTCTTGAGTTTGCGTTGCTCTTTGAGTCTCCTTGTACCTGAGATTGCTCCAAGCACCCGGCGTGCGCCGTATTTTTGGCGGTCGCCCTGATCCCCTGACCGTGACTTTCGCTCCGACAGCGCGAGCTTCAATACCCGAATTTCTTCGTTGGCTTCGTTGAGGAGCTGGTCTTTGGCAGCCAGTTGCGCCAAGGCATCGTCCCGTTGTTGTAGCAATGCCTATTGTGCCGTAACTTGTCCTTGGAGATCTGCTACTTGGGTGTGTAAGTGATGATTTTCGGCTTTGACTGCTGCGACTTCTTCTTGGAGAGGGGTGATGTCTGCTTCCAAGAGGTCTACCTTGTGCTGGAGATCCTGTCTGATGGTGTTGGCGACGTCACTCAGCTGTGCGGGAAGTTGCTGGGAAAGGGAAATGAGCATATGGCCCATGGTGGCTAGTTCGGAGAATACCGGAATAGAGGGGAGGAGCAGTGGGTGTTGCGGTTGCACAGAGGTTTGGGTTTGAAGTTGGGGGGATGTCGGGGGCGAATAGTTGAGGGAAGACGACAAGGATTCTGGTTCCAGTGTGGGAGTAGGGTTGACTAGAGGAGGTCTGGGAGGGGCAGAGTCGATGTTTGTTACTTGATTGCCTGTTTCATCGGTATTGTGGTCGATTGCGGATTCGACGGCCTTCAGCAGTGTGTTTAATGCATCCCTCCCGGGGTGTTGCTCGTCTTGCTGAGACTCTGAGGTTGCTTCGGTGGAGACCGATTTTCTTTCGGCTTGATTTTGCTGGTCTTGTTGGTGATCGGCCGAGGATTCGTTGTGGATGGAAGTGGCGGTGTCGTGGAAGGTTTCTTCTGGTTCGTCGTTGCGGGTGTCTTGATTCTTTTCGGTAGATTTTTGTGCTTCGCTTTCCGAAGAGCTGATTCGGATTCACTTAGTGCGGAATAGTTGGTTGATCTCTTCTTCGTCTTCTGCACCGTCATCGAGTGGTTGGACTGACTGTTCGTGCCTAAGTATGGGACCGCGTGGTGGTGGTTGTGCTGCGAGGATGGCTGGGAAGAGGAAGGAGATGATATGGGGAAGGCGAGAGCGCGGGGTGGTTCCTTTATTTACTTGCTTCACTATTGCGACACACTCCTTATGGATTCTTTGGAAAAAATATGAGGCGAAGTTGACGGGTTCGCGGGCTGCTAAATCTAAAGCGGAGTAGAAGGGGCGGGAGATGTCGTAAGTGCGCTTCTGCAAATTGAGGATGGCAACTAGGAATTGGAGGGCGGAGCGTTTGGGTTCGGGACGGCAGAGGATAGCGAACTCTTTTGAGGAAGAGCGGGGGAATAATTCGGTCATGCGGGCGAGGGGGATACTGGGGCCATTTTCTCGGCCTTGCAGGGTGAGGCGGAAAGCTTCAGAGGAGGCGGGGAAGGTGATGATGGTTCTAGAGGGTAGCGAAGGGAAAACCCATTGGTGTTCGGTGGCAGGGGATTGGGCGATGGTAGAGATTATTTGCGTGAAGAAGGGATGGGCTTCCACTGAGTGCCAAGGCAACTCAGTGAAGTTGGCCAACCCTCGGCAACGCAGGTATTCACCTACCTCGGTAGGGATACCATCGCGGAAAGTAGTGTAATTTGCTAGCGCTTCCATGGCGATTGCTAAGACAGACTAGGAACAGGACTACAGAGCACAAGTTCGCACAGATTACTAACACTCACTCCAATAGCGATTTTTGACATTGTCGAAGGGGTTAAATAGGAACAATACAGTGGGGTGGGAAAGGGGGTTGGGTATCATTGTGCGGTGCGGGAATGATATTTGTTTTCATGCAGGCGTGCATATTCGAGTGACTGGTAAGGGGGGCGGTGGGTACGAAAAGATTTTCTAAAATACGGCTATTTATAAAAGGAAGAAAGAAAAAAGGGAAAAGATTAAACAAAACGCGGTCCACCGCCGAAAAATTTAATGCGGGCTAGGGGCGTGATGATATGACCGCAGCTTTGACCCATTGATTACTTTCGGGAGTGGATTTCCGATCAACGTGGTCAACCAAAAAGTTGCGGGACCGACTTGTTCTGAGATTTTGAAAGGGCCAAACCATCGAAGTTTAAATTTTCCGGCGGCTCTATCCGACTTTGCGTTGTAGAAGAGTACGAGCTATCCTACCGAAAAGATTGGAGTTTTCAAATATCGATCGTGTGTCTTGGCTTGTCTTAGTTGTACTTCGCACATGGTTAAAAAGCTGAGCCATCGGTGCTCATCAAGTTCTCTGAGTGCGTTTATTCGTGCTATCAGTGAATTTTCCGATAGCATCTTCTGAGTGATTGCTACACGCAGGCTTGGGATGACCACTTCCATAGGTGCTATTGCTTCTAAGACATAAGCTAGTTTGAAAGGTGTTAAGCCTGTTGTTACCTTATATGTAGTTCGGTATGCCCATAAGACTGCAGGTAGTAGTTGATCCCATCTTTCCGGTGCTTCCATGATTAGTTTCCAGAGGATATTCAATAGTGATTTGTTTGTACTTTCGGCCAACTCATAGGCACGAGGGTAATACGGCGAGCTGAGTTTGTGTGTTACCTGGAAGGATTGGGTGAGTACCTTCATTAATTGATTTACAAAGTGAGTACCTTGATCTGAGATAATTTCCAGTGGTAAGCCGAATCGTGGAAAGACATCCTTCAACAGGCAATTTGCTACTGCCACCGCTGTAGCCGACCGTAAAGCCCATGCTTCGACCCATCTGGTTGCGTAGTCTGTACAGGTTAGTATATATCTGTTGTTACTGAAGACTGCTGGAGGTGTAATTGGACCTATAAAATCTAATCCCCATTTCTGAAATGGTTCTAATGGCATGACTGGCTGTAAGGGAAAGAAGTGCCCTTGTAGTGGTTGTCCAGACCTTTGATAGCTATCACAGTGTTTGGCAAATTGGGCCACATCTCTCTACATAGTGGGCCACCAGAGACCACTCTGCAGAATTTTCCGATGAGTCAAATCTTTGGCAAAGTGACCACCAGTAGGTGTCGAGTGAGCCATCGTGATAACTGAGTTAATTTCATGTGGAGGAACACAGCGAAGTAGGATTCCGGTGTGATCTACATAATATAGTTCTCCAGCGACTAACCGAAATCGGTGGCTAAAGACTGCAATTTTTCTGCGCACTGGTCTTGAAACTTGAGATGGAAGGCAACCATCAGTGAGAAAGGTCAAGATCTGATCATAATATGAAAATGGAATAGGTGGGTCTGCAGATTCTTCACTAATTGGTTCTGATACATAAATTGCGGGTGTCGTGTCATCTATGCCCATCGAAGATTCACCGGAATCTAAACGGGATAGAAAATCTGCTAAGGCATGTGAACTGCCTGGTCGGTGAATGACTTCATAATCAAATTCCTACAATAGTAAGACCCATCGCGCTAACCGGCCTCCTATATGCTGCTGCCGAACTAGATAGACAAGCGCAGCGTGATCTACATGAAATGTGAATTTTCAGCCTAGCAAGTAATGTCTAAATTTTTTGACCGAATATACTAGTCCTAAACATTCTCTTTCCGTTACAAAGTAGTTTTTCTCAGCAGGGGCTAATCTTCGACTTGCATAATACATTGGTCTGAACCATTTATCAGTTTGTTGCATCAATACACTTCCTATTGCTATATCTGAAGCATCAACAAATATGTGAAATGGGTGATCCCAGTCCGGCGGTTGTAAAATAGGAACTTGTGTTAATAAATGCTTTAAACGATCAAAGGCTATCTGGCATTCCTGGGTCCATTCAAATTGTCGAGGTGTTTTACTGATTAGCTTGTTTAGTGGTATTGCCAGATGAGCAAGCCACCGTAAGTGTCTTCCATGTCACCGTACTTGGCCCATAAAGCGCATAACTTCTTTTGGAGAAACTGGCACAGGAGCTTCTAATACTGCCAACATCTTATCTGGATCTACTTGGATACCTTGTGCAGATAGAATGTGGCCAAGTAACT
The DNA here is from genome assembly GCA_020310875.1 of Ceratopteris richardii. Classification (NCBI taxonomy): domain Eukaryota; kingdom Viridiplantae; phylum Streptophyta; class Polypodiopsida; order Polypodiales; family Pteridaceae; genus Ceratopteris; species Ceratopteris richardii. The sequence goes on from CM035420.1 coordinate 112,087,375, forward strand.
TGCCACATGAGACCGCAAACACCAATTTATTTGGATTCAAACAGAGTCTATACTCTCTGCATTTTTGAAAGCAGCACCGTAAATGAAACAGGTGTGCTATCATCTCACCGAAAATTGAAAAATCATCGAGGTATACTTGCATAAACGAAGTAAGATAAGGAGAAAAAATTTCCTGCATGCATCTTTGAAATGTACTTGGTGCGTTTCTCAATCCAAACCACATCACCGTACAAGCAAAGACACCCCAATTGGTAATGAATGCAGTTTTTGGTATATCTGAAGTTCGGCCATTCTAGCCTGATTGTAACCACTGTATCCGTCTAAGAATGAATACATTTCATGGCCTGCTACCCTATCGAGCATTGTATCCAGAAAGGGGATAGGGAAAGGATCTGGTACTATTGCTGCATTCAATTTCCGGTAGTCTACACAGATTCGTAGTTGCTTATTTTTCTTTGGCACGATCACAATTGGTGAAATCCACTCAGCATGTTCTATTGGTATAATGAATCCAACTTTTAATAACCTATCAAGTTCGGCCTTTACCTGTGATGCATAATTGGGATTCATCCGGTAGCCGAGCTGTTTTTTTGGTTTAGCTTCAGGCTTCAACATAACTTTATGTTGATAGATGCGCGGATCTAATCCCTTCATATCTTTGTAATCCCATGCAAAGATGTCTGAGAATTCGCAAAGAAGTCGAATCAAGTCAACTTTAAATGATTCCGGTAAGTTTTGCCTTATCTTTACAGGTCATGGATGATCTTCGTCACCCAGATTGTACGTGGTCAACAGGTCTTCGGGGACATAAAACTGTTGCGGTTTCTCTGTATTGTCTGTTGACTTGAACAACGATTGTAATTCATCATCATGTGTTGGGATACTACCTTCATGCTTAACTGTGTTGGTGATAGGTATGATTGTACAAACCGAAGTGTTCTAGTTATCTATAACAGACTGTAGATTAACAGTCCCTACAGACATTAAATCAGCATTACTCTTCAGAAATTCCTCTTCCTCATCATCTGATAGTCCATCTAACATGTTGACTAGTTCAGCAAAATATGGTCTGGCATGAAGCTCGCACGGTTGTATAGCATCTAATTTTACTACATATCTGCCGTTAGCATCTTTGAATGTAAGCTCTTGTGCGGACCAATCCTGTATTACCTTCGCATGCTTCAGCCAAGGTCGGCCGAAAAGAAGGTTGTAATCCAAAGTGGATTCTGGCAGATCTAGTATAACAAAGGTCATTTTAAAGGTCGTACCTTGTAAAGTGATGGGTATATTTCGCACAAGTCCCATAGGGTGGACTCTAGATTGATCTGCCATTCTGACAAAAAATTGAACTGGTTCGATTCCGGTCCATCCTAATCTTTTGCATAATGCTATGGTCGCAATGTTAACACCAGAGCCTCCATCAATCAATACTTGCATGATCTTATGCTTCTTATACCATACTGTAATTAAGGGAACTGAATGATCAACTGTAGAATTAGGTTCCGGTTGGACTGCTGCTATCGCCGGAATACAAGAAGGTACCGGACTGAACTGTTGCTGGAACTGTTGTCGAATCCTAGGTACTAATGCCAGTAGTTGGCCGAGAGGTAGAGTGATAGATGCCTTGGATAAAATTTCCCAGGCTTGTTGAGATTGGTTGTCCTGCTCCTTTGGACTTGAGGTCTCCGCTGGTGCAGAAGTTTCTACTGTTATGCCCACTGTTGATAATGGCTTCGCTGTTGTTTCCTTTTGTTGCATTCCTTCCTTTGCCGAAGCCTGAGTCACCGGAATAGGTTCCGGGAACACTGGTGGTTCAGCTGCGGTCCAGTGACTAGCCTTGTTATACATCCTATGTTGTTCTCGTATCCCTGGTTCGAATACTTCTGCGGCTGTCTGCAGCTGTTTACCTGATCGGGTCTGTACTGTAGCAGCTTGCGTTTCTAATGTTGTAATTTGTACCATGTTGGCCATTGGGTTTTGCCGCTCCTTCTTCCTTTGATCGTACTCAGCTGCATCTTTGGAAAATCTCCTGATGTGTCCGAATTCGCCACAAAAATGACAGCGAGGTGGGGGTAGATTGGGATTTTCCGGTGGTGGTCCGTTTTGCCAGCGGTTTGTATTGAAATGGTTGTTCCTCTGTCCTCGGTAGTTCCGATATCCTTGTGGTTGATTGTTTCTCAATTGCGGAGGCACATAGTGATTCGCTGGCTGTCCTTGTTCTTGTATAACTGCATTGACCGTTGTTGTTCCCTGTATTCTAGCATTGTAAGCACAGTTTTCGGTGGTGTGTCCGGCAGTGTTGCAGATAGTGCAAAACGTGTGATTTAGTGCACAATTGGCACTAGTATGACTTGAATTCTTGCATGTGATGCAGTATACTTGTTTGGTTATGTCTTCAGCTATAGTTCTATTTGTTTTCAACCATTCCAGATCTTCTGTAAATCCACCGACCTTGGATTCTAGTTGCAGAGCCATGGCAATGACTGCATCCAGCGTCATAGCTCCAACACATCTTATGATCATGATCTGTTTTAGTTGTGGGGTTAAGCCGTTGATAAACCACTGAGTAATGACATCATTAGGTAAGTTAGCGTGGGCCTGTGGTATCTGCCGTAAGTGTGTTATGAAGAGTGTAGCATACTCCTGGACAGTCTGATTAGCCTTTTGTCGGTTGTTTTGTAAATAATCAAAGATTTCGGCGGGATTCTTCTTTAGCCTGAATCGTTGTAAAAAAGCGTCTCAAACTGCATCATAGGTACCGAAATGATTAATATCATACTCCGTAAGCCATCTAGATGCTTCATTTACCAGTGTTGATTGAAAAACGATGGCCTTATACGCTTGATCCGGTGGATGGTTAAGAACTGCATAAATTATCTCGAAAGTGCGTACGTGAGCATCCGGATCATCTCTTGGGAATCCACCAAATTTCGTGTATGTTACTCCTGTTGGAGGCGGCCTTGGTTGACATAGCTGTTGTTGCTGCTGTTGTTCGTTCATTGTGAGTATATTCAGCTTTTCTTCTGTATCTTGATGTTGGTTAGTTGAACTATCGAAACTTTTGTCGCAGGATGGCATGCCTTCCGGTGCGCTGTTTTTACTTAGAGTATGTCGCACTTCTGCCTCGAAGAGTTTTCCTTCCTTCTGGATATCCAATATCCGAAATCTTTCTTCTAAGCACGCTGGTTGGGCTGAAGATTCCGCGAAAAATGCAAAGTCTTTGCCTACATTTGGTGACTCTATCATCAGAATATCACCGGAATATCACCAGAATGGGCCAAAATTGTGCCAGAATGCAGTGTTTTTCCGCTTTTACCGATCTCTTGTCCTAAAGTGTTTCTGATCGTATCTAACTCTGAGTTTAGACTCGTTTCTAAGGGCGTGTTGGTAGATTCTGGAATTGCTATACCCTCGATAGGCTGGGTCGAAGTAGCACCAGAATGTAC
>CM035420.1:112095820-112115820 GCA_020310875.1 Ceratopteris richardii
TCTGTAGGAAGCATGGCAGGATAGGTAGACCTAGAAACCTTACTCTCCAGATTGAACATAAAATTTCCCTCTTTCAGAGGTCTAGCCCATGAGGATCCAGATGAACACATTCGAAGATTTCTTGCATTATGCAAGACTAGAGGTCTAATGGGTAGGGAAGATGCTTTCTTGATACTTTTCCCTGCCACATTGGAAGGTCTGGCAGACAAGTGGTTTAGCCAGTTTACTGAAAATCACTGTACCTCTTGGGATTTGATGAAAGAGGCCTTTAAAAATCAGTTTCAACATGGCAACACGGCAGAGATCATTATAGAAGAATTAGAAAAATTGAAATTGGGTCCAAGAGAAAAGTTCCCAGAATTTGTGACCAGGGCCAAAGCACTAATGGCTAAACTATCGGATCCACCACACGACTTCTTTGTGAAGAAGTGGTTAGCCAAACCCCTACCTGTGGTCACCCAATGCAAAATAAAAGAGTTAGTGCTACCTACGGCCCCTGTTGAGGAATTCATCAATACGGCCACACGCTTGGAGCAGATAAGGCACCAATATGATGCAATTTCTTCCCAACCAACCTATGGTACAGAACTGGAGGACCCAGTGGTCCAGTTAAGAAGGGAGCTGGAGGGCTTGAAAAGGAATAAGCCCTTCACAGAAGAGGAGACTATTGTAGCTCAGCTGAGAAGAGAGATTGAAGTACTCAAGCTCCAAAAGGAAGAAGAGGCCCAAGCAGAAGAATTAGCTCAGCTGAGACAAGAATTGCAGGAACTCAAAGGAGGTGGCATTAAGAATGGACTCTGGTGCTCCATGTGTAGCAAGCAAGGGCACATAGTAAGTGAATGTCCCCTGCTAAATGTGACTTGTCAATTATGCAGGAAAATTGGGCATGAGGCCCATGAATGCCAAGTAAGGGGAATGCCTACAATGACCTACTAGACACAAGGAGGACTTTTGCCACCAGCAAATGTGATGGCAGCCGCAACAAATCCAGGTAACAACTATAATCCTAGACCGAGAAATAACTTTGCAAATGGGCCTAGAAGGCCAATAATTTGCTTCAGATGTGGAGAATGCGGGCACTACCAATCTAGGTGCACTCTCCCAGAAAATGCACCTCCTTGCAAGAACTGTCCAGAAGCCAAGGACCATTATACAAACTGTTGTCCTAAGAATTAAGCTTCTACTTGTGGACCCCATCTCCAAATGATTTATGTATACAAGGAGGAAACATTATCTCAGGTCGATGAGCCCTCCCCGTCTACCAGGGTGGTACAATTAGAAGAACTTGAATCCTTTACAGTGCAGACAAGAAGCAAGGGGAAAGCTCAAGTGGATGTAAGTCAAGAATCAAGGATTGGGGGATTCAACAAAGACAAAGTTGTAGCTGAAGACAAAGCCACCACAGGTGCAGACCCAAAACAAAAGGAAAACCTCATAGGCACCAGCGATGTCATTGGGCATGCATTCATCAGAGCTCAGGAAGAGTTGAATAAGGCAAATGGAGCCCATCCAATTAAAGAGTCAGAAGCTTCTAAACTACTCAAGTCTATGAAGAAAGAGGTTAGTATTTTTTATCTAATAAAGATGGATGGAAAATTCAGATCAGAGTTATTGCAGATAATTGATGAGGCTTCTACTACAAGTTTAGTGGCCAGGACTGCTGCTGTTCTACATAAAGGAATAATTGTAGGGGAAGCACCCCTTACGGATTATAAAAGTCCTCGACTGACAGTATCTATAAAGGGTCATGAATTTCAGGGTGTTATTGTGGATGGTGGTTCGGGCATCAACCTGATGCCTGAGCATACAATGAAAAGAATTGGACTCCACCCTTCCAGACCGGCAAATTTCACCGTTAGCCTAGCAGACCAGAGCAAAGTAAGGCCTGTGGGAGTGATTCCAAAAGTCCCACTTGAGATACAAGGCAATATGTTCATACTGGACTTTGTTGTTTTAAGATTGCCGCAGATTGAAGGAGGATTTCCCCTCTTAATTGGGAGACCATGGTTGAGACACGCAAGTGTCATCCATGATTGGGGCAAGGACACTATGTGGGTACAAAAGAAAGGGCAAGAGCTCACACAGCTTTACTTGGAAGAAGGTCCGGATGACCAAGGAAACACTAGCATGATGCAAAAGGTTGGAATTTGCATGGAACCAGAACCAGAAGATCAACCCCAGATAGATTTTGAGGAAGAAGAGGATATTCTAAAGTGGCTACATGCAGGCAACTCTTCTTCTTGTTTTGGAATTTTTATCAATAATTCATACACAATTGAAGATTATGATGAAGGTGACACAAAAGTCCAAGCTGATGGATTGGGTGAGCCTATCACGAACCATAGAAGGGGCAGAAAGACACCCCTCAACGACAACTCAGAGGAGGATATCAAATCTATAAATAAGGCAGAGGCCAAGGCCAAAGGTAAGGTAACGGACTCTAGTGAAGAATACTCTTTTCCTATTCAAGAAATACCTGCAGGATGGATGCAGGAAAAAGAAGAACACATTGAAATTCAGGAGACACCTGCTTATGAAGCAATGCACAGAAAACTAGTAGAAGAAAACAAGGAAGAAACAGATCACACAGGAAGTATGGTAGAGAGAGATCCTGTCAAAGAAATACATTTAGATATTCAAGATAATAACCTACCGGTTTTGGTGGCCACCTGGTTGTGGCACCACCCAAGGCTCTTGGAAAAGGTCAGAACATTCTTGAACAACTACGCAGATGTTTTTGCATGGCATTATAAGGATCTAGAAGGAGTACCACCAAGTTATGGAGAACACAGAATTCCTTTGATAGAGGGAGCAAGGCCAGTAAGAGGGAAAAGTTATAGGTTGAATCCCAAATATGCTGAAGCTGTCTATTCCGAAATTAAGAAAATAGAAGATGCAGGCATTATCATTCCTGTGGAGCATTCGGAGTGGCTATCCCCCATGGTGATAGTGCCAAAGAAAAACACTAACAAGATTAGAATTTGTGTGGATTTTAGAGCATTAAATAAGGTCACAATTCCAGACGGATTTCCAATGCCATTTGCTGAGCAGGTCGTAGAAGAAGTAGCTGGTCATTCCATTTATAGTTTCATGGATGGATTCAGTGGATACAATTAGATATCCATTCACCCTGGGGATCGAGAGAAGACAACATTCATTACTCCTTGGGGAACTTATGTGTATCTGAAGATGCCCTTTAGGTTAAGAAATGCTCCAGCTACCTTCAATCGAACCGTTAATCTCATTTTTGGACCATTGCTACTAGAGTCATTAAGAATCTTCATGGATGACTTCTCAACTTTTTCATGTACTCTTAAAGAAACCCCATTGGACTGTTTAGAGAAGCATCTGCTTCAGTTAAAACAAGTTTTTGAGAGGTGTAGAGAAACAAAGCTGAAATTGAATCCAAACAAATGCCATTTTTTGGTGACCGAAGGTACCTTGTTAGGGCATGTAGTATCTTCTAAAGGTATGGCACCTGATCCAGATAAAATCATTGCTATATTGAAATTACCCAGGCCTAAATCTACAAAGGAGATTCAAAGTTTTCTAGGACATACAGGATACCACCGCAGATTTATTAAAATGTATGCAGATATAGCCAGACCTTTGGCTAGGCTCACAGGCAAAGAGGTTCCTTTTAAATGGGATCAAGAAGAGGAACATGCATATCAGACACTCCGAGCAAGGTTAGTGTCTACTCCCATTTTGATCACACCTGAGTGGTCAAAAGTGTTTCATTTACATGTGGATGCCAGTGCATATGTAGTAGGGGCAGTTCTAACACAACCTAGTGAAGAATTTAAGATGGATAGGCCAATTCAATATGCCAATCCGATTTTAACTAAGGCTGAAAGGAATTACAGCACCACGGAAAGAGAAGCCCTAGCCATGGTTTTTGTAGTCCAAAAGTTTTGGCATTACTTATTGGGAGTAAAATTTATTATTATAACTGATCACCAACCCCTGAAGTACTTACTCAATAAATCACAAGCCACTGGTAGAATATGGAGGTGGTTATTGCTATTCCAGGAGTTTGATTTCTCGGTAATTCATAAACCAGCTAGAGAGAATGTTATGGCAGACCACATGTCCAGAATAAGTATGATAGATCAACCCAGTGGAATCAATGATGACTTTCTTGATGCTCATCTGTTTGTTGTACAAACTCAAGGATGGTATGATGGTATTAAGCAGTTTATTAAAACTGGGTTGTATCCTAAAAAGGCTAGTGCTGTTCAAAGGAAAAGATTGCTAATTAAGAGTAGAACTTATACCTTAATTGATGAGAAATTATATAGACAAGGCAAGGATGACAAGATGAGGAAATGCTTGGAGGCAGATGAAGTGAGGGAAGTACTGCACTCTGCACATGAAGGAACAGGTGGTGGGCACCTTCCAGGGCATATCATGAGCCAAAGGATACTGGATGCTGGTCTATGGTGGCCTACACTATTTAAAGATGCAGATGATTGGAGAAGAACATGTGATGTGTGCCAGAGGTGTGGCCCTAAGCCCACCAAGCAAAGGCATAATCCTTTAATGATTTCCACTTCTTGGCAACCTTTTGAGAAGTGGGGATTAGACTTTGTCGGCCCTATATACCCTGTGGCGGTTCCTAAAAGAGAAAAGTACTTACTAATAGCCACCGACCATGCGACAAAGTGGGCTGAAGCTATTGCATCCATTGACTGCACTGCACAAACAGTGGCTGACTTCTTGTATAGTAACATCATTTGCAGGTTTGGGTGTCCGCTTGAAATCTGTACCGATCAAGGTACTCATTTTGTCAACAAAATTCTACAGGAAATTTCTGACAAATATCACATTTTACATAGGACTTCGTGTGCATACTACCCATGAGCTAATGGACAAGCCGAATCAACCAACAAGGTATTAATTTCAATGCTACGAAAAGAATGCATGTTACAGCCTACTTCTTGGGGACAGGCTTATCTGGGCACATTATGGGCATATCGATTAGCCTACAAGGAAACAGGTTATTCTCCGTTTCAATTAGTTTATGGCCTGGTTCCCATCGAACCATTTGATTTCATCAAAGGATCTATTCGAACAGAAGAAATTGAAAAGAATGGGATAGAAGTTCCAGCCCGACTAACTACTTTGCATAAATTGGAAGAATCAAGGATTTTAGCCTCCAAACAGTTAGAGGAGATTCAGATAAAGAGGAAGGAGAACCACAACAAAAATTTATGGAACATCAACTTGCAGCCTGGTGATTTAGCTCTATTACACAGACCACAATTTTCTACTCAAGCCAAAGGAAAATGGATCCCTCACTGGGAAGGCCCTTTTCGCATTAAGAAGATGCTGCAGTGGGGTGCTGTGCAATTAGAAACACTCCATGGCGACACCCTACCCTTGGTGAATGTTTCCAGAATCAAGGGTTATCACCAAAAGTCATAACCATTGCATTTTCTCTAATTTTGTTTGTTTTCGTTTAATAAATCATGCTCACATGCCAATTGCTCACGCATTTTTTGGGGGCACCACTTTTGCTTGTTTATTTCATAAATAAGCAACCAATTAAATAATTGATTCCTAAATTAAAATTGGCGTCCATTTTTTTTTGTAGGGCTTGTAGTTTTTCTCAGTAACTTTCAATTATGCCCTTTCCTTTGTTTTTGTCTTGAATGGAGGAGATTAAAAAGAAATTAGCACTTGCTTCTCCTCTCTTTTGGAAACTTTCAATTATGCCCTTTCCTTTGTTTCTGTCTTGAATGGAGGAGATTAAAAAGAAATTAGCACTTGCTTCTCCTCTCTTTTGGAAACTCTTTTATGTTGAACCATCCCTCCCTGTGAGGTTATCTCTCATTCCTCCTTGCTATATAGTGTACCTTCTCCTTCATTCTTGCTTCCCTCATCATCAGCAGCGCTATCATCATCAATGTTCGTTCGAGTCTTGGGATCATCCAACTGAATTTGAGCTCCTCCTTCAGCGACCTGGTCAAGCGGCTATAGCTCTGAGCTGCCCCCTTCTCATCCCTTTCACCCCCCCCTCCACCCCTCCTCCCCTTCACCCCCCACCCATCTCCATCCCCCCCCTCGTGGTCCCCCTCCCCCTTTCCCCCCCCCCTCCTTCCCCCCGCAGCCCCCCCGCAGCCCCCCCTCCATCCCCCCCCTCGCGGCCCCCCTCCCCCTTCCCCCCCCTCCCCCCCGCAGCCCCCCCTCCATCCCCCCCCACCCACCCCCCGCCCCCCCACCCACCCTCCCACCCCCCCGCAGCCCCCCCCTCCAACCCCCCGCTCGCAGCCCCCTCCCCCTCCCCCCTCGCAGTCCCCCCCTCCTTCCCCCCGCAGCCCCCCCTCCATCCCCCCCCTCGTGGCCCCCTCCCCTTCCCCCCCCTCCCCCCCAGCCCCCCCGCCCACCCCCCCGCCCCACCCCCCGCCCACCCCCCCCGCAGTCCCCCCCCCGCAGCCCCCCCTCCATCCCCCCCCCTCGCGGCCCCCTCCCCCTCTCCCCCCCCTCGCGGTCCCCCTCCCCCTTTCCCCCCCCCTCCTTCCCTCGCAGCCCCCCCCCGCAGCCCCCCCTCCATCCCCCCCTCGCGGCGCCCTCCCCCTTCCCCCCTCCCCCCGCAGCCCCCCCTCCATCCCCCCCGCCCACCCACCCACCCCCCCCGCCCCCCCCGCCCACCCTCCCACCCCCCCGCAGCACCCCCTCCAACCCCCCTCGTGGCCCCCTCCCCCTTCCCCCCCCCTCCCCCCCGCAGCCCCCCCTCCATCCCCCCCCTCGCGATCCCCCTCCCCCTTCCCCCCCCCTCCTTCCCCTCGCAGCCCCCCCTCCATCCCCTCCTCGTGGCCCCCTCCCCCTTCCCCCCCCTCCCCCCCGCAGCCCCCCCCGCCCACCCACCCACCCCCCGCAGTTCCCCCCCGCAGCCCCCGCAGTCCCCCCCCGCAGCCCCCCCTCCATCCCCCCCCTCGCGGCCCCCCTCCCCCTCCCCCGCCCCTCCCCCCCGCAGCCCCCCCTCCATCCCCCCCGCCCACCCACCCACCCCCCGCCCCCCGCCCACCCCCCGCAACCCCCCCCTCCAACCCCCCCTCGCGGCCCCCTCCCCCTCCCCCCCTCGCAGTCCCCCTCCCCCTTCCCCCCCCTCCTTCCCGCCGCAGCCCCCCCTCCATCCCCCCCCTCGTGGCCCCCTCCCCCTCCCCCCCCTCCCCCCCCAGCCCCCCCGCCCACCCACCCACCCCCCCGCCCACCCACCCCCCCCGCAGCCCCCCCTCCATCCCCCCCCCCCCTCGCGGCCCCCTCCCCCTCCCCCCCCCTCGTGGTCCCCCTCCCCCTTTCCCCCCCCCTCGCGATCCCCCTTCCCCCCCTCCCCCCTGCAGCCCCCCCCCGCCCACCCACCCCCCCGCCCACCCCCCGCAGTTCCCCCCCGCAGCCCCCCCTCCATCCCCCCCTCCATCCCCCCCCTCGTGGCCCCCTCCCCCTCCCCCCCCTCCCCCTGCAGCCCCCCCCCCCCCGCCCACCCACCCACCCCCCCGCCCACCCCCCGCAGTTCCCCCCCGCAGCCCCCCCTCCATCCCCCCCCTCGTGGCCCCCTCCCCCTCCCCCCCCTTGCAGTCCCCCTCCCCCTTCCCCCCCCCTCCTTCCCCCCGCAGCCCCCCCTCCATCCCCCCCTCGTGGCCCCCTCCCCCTCCCCCCCCTCCCCCCCCAACCCCCCCGCCCACCCACCCACCCCCCCCGCCCACCCACCCCCCGCAGTCCCCCCCCGCAGCCCCCCTCCATCCCCCCCCCCCCCCTCGCGGCCCCCTCCCCCCCCTCGCGGTCCCCCTCCCCCTTTCCCCCCCCTCGCGATCCCCCTTCCCCCCCTCCCCCCCGCAGCCCCCCCCCCCGCCCACCCACCTCCCCGCCCACCCCCCCGCAGTTCCCCCCCGCAGCCCCCCCTCCATCCCCCCCTCCTGGCCCCCTCCCCCCCCCCTCGGGGTTCCCCTCCCCCTTTCCCCCCCCCCTCCTTCCCCCGCAGCCCCCCCTCCATCCACCCCTCGTGGCCCCCTCCCCCTTCCCCCCCCTCCCCCCCGCAGCCCCCCCTCCATCCCCCCCGCCCACCCACCCCCCCGCCCCCCCCGCCCACCCCCCCGCAGCACCCCCTCCAACCCCCCTCGCGGCCCCCTCCCCCCCCTCCCCCCCGCAGCCCCCCTCCATCCCCCCCCTCGCGATCCCCCTCCCCCTTTCCCCCCCCTCCTTCCCCCCGCAGCCCCCCCTCCATCCCCCCCCTCGCGGCCCCCTCCTCCTTCCCCCCCTCCCCCCCGCAGCCCCCCCGCCCACCCACCCACCCCCTCCGCCCACCCCCCGCACACCCCCCCGCAGTCCCCCCAGCCCCCGCGCCCACCCAAACACCCCCCCGTAGCCCCCCCTCCATCCCCCTCCATCCCCCCCCTCGCGGCCCCCTCCTCCTCCATCCCCCCCGTCCCCCCAGCCCCCCTCCCCCCCCCTCGCGGTCCCCCTCCTCCATTCCCCCGTCCCCCCAGCCCCCCTCCATCCCCCCTCGCGGCCCCCCTCCCCCTCCCCCCCCTCCATCCCCCCGCCCCCTCCCCCTCCCCCCCTCCATCCCCCCCGCAGCCCCCCTCCATCCCCTCCCCCTCCCCCCCCTCCATCCCCCCCGCAGCCCCCCTCCATCCCCCTGCCACCCACCCCCCCGCCCGCACCCCCACCCACAACCCCGGGACAAATTCCTCTGACAACTCCGCATATCCGCGGGAAATTCTTTTCATTTGATCCTGATCAAAATATGAATGTCCATTATGCAGGCGTTGGCGTTGGCTTCCAGCAGAGACGGAGGAAGTGAAGTTTACAATTTCTGGAGTTTTGTGATCTTTTTGCTGATCTCTATGGCCGACCCCACCGCAACGGACGATATCTCAGAACTCACTCCTTCAGCACTACATACAACCAATCCGAATTACCATCCTCTTGTGTCTGCTCCAACCACCACCGGCTCCCACTCTCAGCTCCCTTCGTTGCCCGTGTCCATTGCCCTCCACCATGATGCATCGCCTTCCTCCAATCCTCTGGCCATCCTACATTTTCCCACTTATTCAGTTCCCTCGGATTCCACAGATCTCTATTCTCCACCACCGCTTCCTCGACATCATTCTCCTTCTACTTCCACCTCTCATCCCTCGCACCCAAACTCACCCTCAGGAGATTATATGCGCATCTTTTCTCCACCTGATTTAGATATGCAGATTCGTATTCATTTATCTCTCCCAACCATCGAACTCGGTCGCCTTTTCTCTGTGGACAATCTTCAACAGGCGGGCCTCTGGGAATTGGCCAACATTTTCCTGAATGATCCCTCCAATGACTCTGACATCTATGAAGCTCTCCGCCTCTTTCCTAACTTTCGCACAGGCCCTCTCTCCATCTCCGCTCTTGCCGCCAGCGTCGGCTCTTGCCCCGCCGCATTCCATTCTCCTCCGTACTATTCGGGATTATCAGCCTCTGCCACAATTGCCTTTTGTCGCGAACACTTCGATACTCATGCCCGCTTTTCCATCTGCATGACATCCATACTCAATGCATTCATTTTCTTCTTTTTGCTTCATAGTCCCACATCTTCATTACCATTGGCTGATATTCGCATTGCCGATTCGCTTTTTAGCTTCCTACATAGCCGGCCCTATCCGTACGCCGCCCTCATCTATGGTTCCTTATCCTTGCGCTCTCCTCGACTTCGGGAAGCTATCTCCAGAGGTTCTCGCTCATTATCCATATATTCTGGTCCATTCCTTGCTTGGCTTTACCACCTACCATCGCACTCTGACCCTCATCCCCATCTCCTTCCGTCACAGCCCATCTTACCTTTCCCTTCCAATCCTCCCCCCTCTCCTCCAATCGCCATCGACTCCGCCTCCATTTCCACCCCGCTATCCGCTCCCCCTGATCGCACTTCTCCCCCTCTACCCTCTTCTCCGCATATAGTTTCTTCCTCTCCTGATATCCCATATATTCCTCCCCCTGCTCCTGCTACGACACCTGGCCCCTCTTCCATCCCCAATTTCAGGAAGCTCATTCAAACGCAACTCAACACCCACTACCCAACCTGTACACCACCTCGTCCCCCTCCTTCCGCACCCGCTCCGCCCACTGCCATTCCATTTCCACGACGCCCTCCGCAGGCATCTCCTCCCCTCCATCATCCCGATCCACCTGTTGCACCCTCCCCTCCCATTGATATCCATTCCGCCCCTTCCTTTTTGCATTTGCTCCGCGATGCCAGTGCGGCTGCTTCTGGCAGTGCTCAGGCCTCTAAAGTGTCCTTGGATTCTGTCTCAATTGCGGCTTCTATTCATCAACAATACATTAATACCATCGACAACATCAATCGCTTAACTCACTCTCAATGGCAATCCCTTCATGAATCAGCCCGCTTACTCCAAGAAGAGCGCGACAAATACCGGGATATGGCCGAATCCGCCTTACAGAAATTATCCGATCTTCAACATCGCTCTTCTTTAGGGTTATGTGATAATGTTGCATGCAGGCAAATCAAACGCGAACGGGACCACCTTCGGCAGTGCCTTAGTTCTCTCCAGCATATGATTGAGCAGGCTTCTGCTCCACTGCCCTCATCTCCACAACCATCAGATGCAGGCCTCCATCCACCCTCTCAATAATTTGAAGACCAACTTCTCCATCCCTTGCTATTGGCTTCGGGTTCTCTTATAGATGTGCAATAGTGGAGAATCATATAGGTAGATCACTAAAGAAGCTCAGATCTGATGGAGGGGGAGAATACTTCTCCAAAGAGTTTGATGAGTTCTTGCAGGACAAAGGTATCAAAAGGGAAGTGAATATAAGGTATTCTCCTCAACTAAATGGAATTGCAGAGAGGAGAAACAAGACATTGGTTGGATCAGCCCGAACAATGCTTGAAGAGAAGAAGTTGCCACATTATCTATGGGCAGAAGCTATTTCAACTACTGTGTACCTTGTCAATCCACTAGCATCCAAATCACTTCAAGGTATGACTCCTTATGAAGCATGGCATGGAAGAAAACCTAGTCTTGGACATTGCAAGGTTTTTGGTTTTTTAGCTTATGTTCATGTACCATCACAAATAAGAGGTAAGCTAGATGAAAGGGCAACAAAGGCAGTGTTTATTGGATATGATTCAACTAAGATGGGTTACAGGTTCTTCAATCCTTCAACCAAGCAATTCACTACAAGTAGAGATGTTGTGTTTGAAGAACACAGGTCTTGGTATGATGAAGAAAAAAAAAAGGTAACACTACCATATGATCTTGATTCTGACTCTCATCAATTAGGAAGGAAGCATGATACACAGGTCCAGGATCCATGAAGCGATACAGACGATGACCAAGATGAAAGAGAAAAGGATTACAAGCTATGGAAGTCAAGAGGCAAAGCAAAGATGCAAGAGGTTGGAGAATGCTCCAAACAAGCACCTAGAAGATGAGCAAGAGAGAAGAAACAACCAAAAAGGTATGGATATGACTCCACATTTGTTAGGAAGCATTCAATCTACTTGGAAAAAGACTCTATTTCAAAGGAACCCTAAACCTATGAAGAGGCAAAGGTAAACCCTAATTAGGAAAAGGCCATGAACAAAGAGATAGATGCATTGAAGGAGATGGACACTTGGGATTTGGTTCTAATGTCACCGAATCAAAAAGTAATTGGTTGGAGATGGGTATATAAAGTTAAAAGAAATTCAAATGGATCAGTTTGCAAGTACAAGGCAAGATTAGTTGCCAAAGGATGCTCACAAACTCATGGTATAGACTATGAGGAAACATTCTCACCAGCTACAAAGATGACTAGAATTAGGACATTGATAAGTGTAGTTGCTGCAAGGAATTGGAGACTCCTCCAACTTGATGTGAAAAATGCATTCTTAAATGGTTGGATAAGTGAAGAGGTATACATGTCACAACCACCAGGTTTTGAAAACCCTAATCATCCATCTTATGTTTGCACACTTAAGCAACCATTGTATGGATTGAAACAAGCTCCTAGAGCTTGGAATTACAGGTTGGTTACATATCTTCAAGATCAAGGGTTCAAAGCTAGCAGCTCAGATCCTTCTCTATTCATCAAAAGGGATCACAATGAGGTTATCTATCTATGTGTATATGTAGATGATATTATTGTGATAGGTGATGATCTAAATGGCATTCAAAGGATCAAGAGACACATGCAAGAGGAGTTCAAAATCAGTGACCTAGGTGAGCTCACATATTTCCTAGGTATGCAGGTGATATACACAGATGAAGGAATGTATTTGACTCATAGAAGATACATTCAGGATCTTCTTCTCAAGTTCAAAATGGAGAACACTAAACCTGCAGGTACACCTTTGGAGATGAATCATAAACTAAGTGTTTATGAAGGTGAGAAAATTGAAGACATTAAAGAGTATCAAAGCTTGGTAGGTAGCTTTATATATGCTACGCATACAATGGCAGACATCTCATATAGTGTGGGAGTGCTTAGTGAGTTCATGCACCCACCGAGAAGACCACACATGGATGCGGCTACAAGAGTACTTAAGTATCTCAAAGGTACAATCAACGAAGGTATATTCTATCCTTACTCTTCAGATTCGGATATCAAAATCTATTCAGATGCAGATTGGGCAGGAGCTAAGGATGACAGAAAAAGTACATCTAGTTACTTAGCATTTGCAGGTTCAAAGCTAGTGTCATGGAGTTCCAAGAAGCAACCAATAGTTGCTTTATCTTCAACTGAAGCAGAGTACAGAGGCTTGACCATAGCAACTCAAGAGGCAATATGGTTAAAAGAATTGTATACAGATTTGGGACTTGTGAGTTCCAAACCTCATATATTTGGAGATAATGTAAGTTCCATGCATCTAGCGGCAAATCCTATTTTCCATGCGAGAACCAAGCACATAGAAGTCCATTACCACTTCATCAGGGAGAAGCTCATGGCAAAGGAGATTGACATTTCTTTTGTTCCAAGTGAAAAGCAAGTAGCAGATATGATGACGAAGGCACTTGATGAAATAAAGCTTTGTAGATTCAAAGTTATGGCAGGTATTCAACCTATCAGAGAATGAAGACTCCAGCATACTTTAGCTTGAGAGGGAGCTGTTGGAACATCAAGCTTACACTATGCTTGAGGTGGATTTGATCTACATCAAAGGCTATCGCGTCGAAAGAATATCCATTGGAGAGCTCTTTTTCATATGCTCATTTATTGTATTTTTTTGAGAGATTTTTGATGGTTCATTTATCATTGTAAAAGCCTTCAGCTTTACACATGTAAAGGTAGAAATATAGAGCCAAAATACCATGAATTTTTGGTGGTTGAAGTTGCATTCAATCAAGCAATCAATCACCTAAAAGTAGATGAAAGTAGATGTTCACTTTTCCTAGATTGTAGGAAAGTAAATTGATTTCCTCCAACAACCATTCCCACCTTCATTTGAATTCAAATTCAACTTGTAAAAGTTGTGGAACACTCCTAGAGGCTATATAAGGACTTAAAATCACTTGTACATTACATGGAAGCAATATACATACATTTGTGACCATCATTGTCTTGCTCCTTCAATTTTCTACATCATCTTCTTCGCATTAGTAATCTTGCAGAGGCTGCTGCTCTCTCTCCAGAGCTCCAAGTTGAGTGAAAGATGAGTCATTGGAAGTTTATGCCTGTAAAGTTTCAAAGAATTTGGTTCAGTAGATTGAAAGAAATCTCAGTTTTTCGAGCTGGGGGTCAATCTCTGCGTATTCCTGAAAAATAGGAAGTACCACCGGTGAATGTCGCATTCATTCCTATAGCATATTTTGCTTATTCCTTATAATTTTCTTCATTCCATACACTCAACCCTCTGTTTATCACTCCCATAAAAGGATTTTTTCTAATTGTAATGACGTTGGTCGCTACAGGCATTTGAAGTTCATTGTCTCTTCCATAGATAATAAGTTTTTTGACCTAGTCGACCTACCAACCTATCTATTTTGTATGGACTCATTATCCTTAATGCTCCAATGTACATAGTGTGTTTTTTTACACTTATAGCATGCCTATAACGTCTATTTGAGTGTACATAAGCTCAACGGCTAGTCTTGTGCCGGTTGGCTTAACCAAACTTCGTCGCTTCGAAACGCACTTTTCTACCTTCGACAAGCTTCTCCAAGTTCTTTCAATATAGATAGATAGATAGATAGATAGATAGATAGATAGATAGATAGATAGATAGATAGATAGATAGATAGATAGATAGATAGATAGATAGATAGATAGATAGATAGATAGATAGATAGATAGATAGATAGATAGATAGATAGATAGATAGATAGATAGATAGATAGATAGATAGATAGATAGGATAGATAGATAGATAGATAGATAGAAGATAGATAGATAGATAGATAGATAGACAGACAGACAGATAGATAGATAGATAGATAGATAGATAGATAGATAGATAGATAGATAGATAAATAAATAGATAGATAGATAGATAGATAGGTAGATAAATAGTTAGATATATCGATAGATAGATAGATAGATAGATAGATAGATAGATAGATAGATAGATAGATAGATAGATAGATAGATAGATAGATAGATAGATAGATAGATAGATAGATAGATAGATAGATAGATACATAGATAGATAGATAGATAGATAGATAGATACATAGATAGATAGATAGATAGATAGATAGATAGATAGATAGATAGATAGATAGATAGATAGATAGATAGATAGATAGATAGATATGTTGGAGCAAGTCTATGACAAGCCTAAGTATTGGCTTGAGTCTCACAAAGTCTTAGAAGAAGCTTTAAAAAGAAGACTATGTAAAGTTCACTTGTGAACTACCTCTTGTAACTTTTGAAGAGTTTACTTAATGTAAAAGTAAGAGAATCTTAAGTGGTTGAGTCCACATGATCAAGAATGGAAAGAGGAGCCACGAATTCGTGAGTTGTGGTAGGTAGAGAATCAAATCAATCATTGATTGATTGGAGAGTGATTGAGGGAAGTTAGCCTCCCAAACTCAACTATAAATAGATGGCAGTTTTAGTCGTGGTTAGAGAGACCTATGTGAAGACCTCCAAGAGCTGAGCTTTATGCCATATCAAGGTGTGATTACAAGGCACACATATGTATCAGTAAGTCATTGTATTGTACAAGCAATATACTTTCATTTTCATGATTATTTGAGTTCATCTTTCCATGTTCTTGTGAAGTGTACTACTCACTGCCATTACTCTCAGTTTTCTCAGTCAGCTTGCAGAGATACTTTCTCTGAGCTTGGTGCATCATTTTCAGTGCTTTAACTTGTTAAAGTTAGCTCTATAAGTCTACTATATGCTCATAAATTTTCATGTCATTTGGATCTTGCAATCTTCAGTTATGTTCATTTGAAGTCAATAGGGTCTGTTCATCTTCACCTCTCTGTCAGGTACCCGACTTTTTCACTCATCTTGTCAGAGGTGTTTCTCAGTGGTTACTTATTCAAATTCAGTGATTTAAAGATTGTTGGATTTAGCTTACTGTCTAGTATAACCATACAAATTTTCATAATCATTGGATTCTAAATTTTGAGTTATGGTGATTTTTCTACTCACTGGTCTATTTCTGTAGCAGCCCGTGAAAATCGGGATGATGTCATCACTTGTTAAAACTCATTCTCAGTGTGTGCTTTGTTATTTTTTATGAGATTACTCTTGAAAGTTATCTCTTTAAGCTAACTAGACTTCCCCAAGAAGAATTAAGCTAATTGCTGCTATGCTCAGAGAATTATGTAAAACACTGGACAGGTGTATGAACCAAGAATAGCAAGTTTTCACCTCTGAGCTAACTCCAACTTATCTGTTTTGATCTATCTTTTTGAGAGTGGTCTTCCAAGGTACATAGGGTTTCTAATACATCCATTGGCAAGCTAAAAGGGCCCACCATCTACTCTTGGAGTTCATTTGGCTGGAGTAGATCAAGGATTTTGCAACACCTCTTCATCTTCAAACACATACTTATCCATCTCTTCACAGTGGTATCAGAGCAAGGTTGGACAACATGGCAGATGGATTTCCTTCATCAATTGACAAATTGGACAGAGGTAACTACTCAGCTTGGTCATTAAGAATGGAAGCTTATCTCCAAGGTAGAAGTTTATATGGTTATGTGGCTGGAGATGAAGTTATGCCAAGTTTCAGGAACAAAAGTCAACCAACACAAGAAGAGCAAGAAAGATTGAGCACATGGTGCTCCAAGGATGCACTTGCAAGGTCTTATCTCCTCAACTCTATCTCAGATTTTTTGTTGCCTCACATTAGAAGTTGTAAGACATCTCAGGAAGTGTGGGATGCACTTGAAGCTTTCTTTTCTTCAAGTACCAAAGCTAGGAAGCATCAACTATGGCTGGAGTTCACAACTCTCAAGAAGGCTCCCAAACAAAATGTGACTGATTTTGTCACAAAGCTCAAGGACATAGCAGATCAGTTGGGAAGCATTGGAGAGGTAATAGATGAAGAGCAAATTGTAAGGCAGGTGATCAATGGCTTGAAGGCAGATGACAAGTGGGAAGCATTCACCACAGCTATGGATTTGTACATGGACATGCATGTACCTGATTTCAACACACTCATTGGACAACTACTTACTCAAGAGGCAAAGCTTATCAAAAATGGAGAAAGCTCTAAAGGTAATCAATCTTCAGCTTTATACACGGATAAAAGCAAGTCTAAAGATAACAAAGGAAAGGCAAAGAAAGTGGATGATGAAGCAGGTACATATCAAGCTAACTATGCAGGTAGAGGAAGACATGGCAGAGGTAGAGGAAGAGGAGGTAGACAAGGCAGGGGGAGATCCCAAGACTCCAACTCATGTTCTATTTGTGGATTAACTAATCATACAACTGAAAATTGCTTTAGGAATTCCAGGAATCAAAGAGGCAGAGGATACAATAGAGGAAGTTATGGCTACTCAAGAGGAAGGTTCAACAACTACCATGGAGACTACAACAACTACAATCATTCAAACTATCAAGGAGGCTACAAAGGAAGGAGAGGCTACAATAACTACATAGAAGTCTCAAACAAAGAGGATTCATTATTGATCATGAACATGGCTATGCCACAAGGTAAATCTGATGAGCATGTTTTCTACATAGATTCAGGTTGTTCAAATCATGTGGCAGGAAATGTGGCACTCCTATCAGATTTAGAAGATCCAAGGAATAAGCATGAGGTACAAACAGGAGATGATACAAAACATCTTGTGGAGAAAATAGGCAATGTCAAAGCACCTGATGGAAACATCAACCTACTCAGTAAGGTACTCTATGTCCCTACCATTACAAAGAATTTGATAAGTGTTGGGCAGATAGTAGAGAAAGGGTTGCAAGTCAGGTTCACAAAAGCAGGAGCATTTGTTGAAGATCCAAGTCAAGGATTCAGAAGAATTGCAAAAGGTGAAAAGACAGGTAGATTGTTCACATTTGAATTACAGGACACTAGAAACATTGCTCTCTTTAATTATGGTAGTAAGACACTCACAGAATTGGAAGTATGGCACAAAAGGTTAGCACATATTGGTGAAAGGTCATTAAAGCAAATCTGCAGGGACCAAAGTGTACTTGGACTTCCTAATTTGTCAAAACAACATATGATTTATAAGTGCAGTGCATGTCAATTTGGAAAGTCTCACAGGTTACCATTCATGAAGAAAGGTTATATGCATGGAGATCTCTTGGAGTTGGTTCATACAGATGTATGGGGACCTAGCAAGGAAGCTTCAATATCTGGATCAAGGTATTATGTTTCCTTTATTGATGATTGCAGCAGATGGACTATCCTATTCTTTATGAAACACAAAGATGAAGTTTTTTCATGTTTCAAAAGATATTTGGCTCTTGTGGAGAATCAAACAGGTAAATCACTAAAAAGGCTAAGGTCAGATGGAGGGGGAGAATACTTCTCCCATGATTTTGATTCTTTTCTTCAAGAAAGAGGAATCAAAAGAGAGGTAACTACAAGGTACACTCCTGAGAAAAATGGAGTGGCAGAAAGGAGGAATAGGACAATTGTTGAAGCTGCAAGGTCTATGTTAAATGAAAAGCATTTACCTAATTACTTATGGGCCGAGGCTGTATCTACAGCCACTTACTTGATTAATAGGTTGCCTTCAAAATCCCTTGATGGGATGACTCCATATGAGGCTTGGAATGGAAGAAGACCAAGCTTAGATCATTGTAAAATTTTTGGATGTATTGCTTTTGCTCATGTTCCTTCACAGGTTAGAGGCAAGATGGATCCAAAGGCAGAAAGGTGTGTATTTATTGGATATGACAACAATCAAAAGGGCTACAGGTTATACAACCCTACCAACAAAGGATTCTTGGTAAGCAGAGATGTAGTTTTTTATGAGAACAATTCATGGTATGAAGATTCATGCAGGAAGATCAATTTACCATATGATCTTGAAGAAGATTTTCCAAAGCTTGGTAGAGAACAATCAAAGATTGAAGAACAAGACACCTCAGAGGATGATGAAGAATCTCACATGGAAAAGATCAAAGCATGGAAGTCTAAAGGTAAAGCAAAATTGCAGGAACTTGGACATGAAGCAGAATCATCACATCATGGCCTAAGAAGATCTATGAGGGAAAAGAAAAAACCAAAAAGGTATGGGTTTGACACCTCATTAGTAACTAAACATTCTATCTACATAGCACAGGACATAAACCAAGAGGAGCCATCATCATTTGAAGAGGCCAAAGCAAAAACAGAATGGAAGCATGCAATGAAGGAAGAGATTGAAGCACTTGAGGAAAACAACACTTGGGATTTGGTGCCCAAGACTTCATCCATGAAGGTAATAGGCTCAAGATGGGTCTATAAACTCAAGAAGAATTCTGATGGTTCCATTAACAGGTATAAGGCAAGGCTTGTAGCAAAAGGCTTTGCACAAACTCAGGGAATTGATTATGAGGAGACCTTCTCTCCTGTGGCAAAGATGCCTACTATTAGGGTTTTGCTTAGTATTGCCTCTTCCAAGAATTGGAAGATACTTCAACTAGATGTAAAGAATGCATTTTTGAATGGTTGGATAATAGAAGAGGTATATATGGCACAACCACCTGGTTTTGAGAATCAAGTTTATCCTGATTATGTGTGTAAACTTAACAAAGCATTGTATGGTCTCAAGCAAGCTCCAAGAGCTTGGAATTTCAGGCTTGTTTCATTCTTGCAGGACAAAGGCTTTCAACCAAGCAAGGCAGATCCTTCACTCTTTATTAAAAAGAGTAATTCTGAGGTCATCTATCTATGTGTATATGTAGATGATATTATATTGACAGGAAATGATGGAGATGGTATGAAGAAGATCAAAGATCAGATGAGAGAAGAGTTCAAGATAAGTGATTTGGGTTCACTTACCTACTTCCTAGGTTTGGAAGTTGTCTACAAAGATCATGGTTTGTTTCTCACTCAAAGGAAGTACATTAAGGACATGTTGGCAAAATTCAAGATGCAAGATTGTAAGATTGCAGGTACTCCAATGGAGGTCAATCACAAATTGAGCTCACATGAAGGTGAACTTATAGAGGACATCACATCATATCAAAGTCTAGTGGGTAGTCTCAACTATGCCACATTGACAAGAGTAGATATATGTTACAGTGTGAGTGTGCTAAGCCAATTTATGCACACACCAAGGAAACCACATATGGATGCTGCCAAAAGGATTCTCAAGTATCTCAAAGGAACCATAAATGACGGACTTTATTATCCTTATGTATCTGATTTAGGTTTGAAGCTATTTTCTAATGCAGATTGGGCTGGCTCCAAGGAAGATAGAAGAAGCACTTCAGGTTATCTTACCTTTGCAGGTTCAAAGCTTATTTCATGGTCATCCAAGAAGCAACCCACAGTTGCTCTCTCTTCTACTGAAGCTGAATATAGAGGTCTTGCCATAGCTACACAAGAAGCTATGTGGATGAAGACATTATTCAAAGATCTTGGATTGGAGTTTGGAACTC
>CM035420.1:112123320-112128320 GCA_020310875.1 Ceratopteris richardii
GATTTTCTCCCAAGCAAGAGATTCTAAGAAACAATTTCTACATGAGATTAGACATCCTCATGTACATACCATACTCTTGCCATTGAAGTGTAATTTCCATGCAAATGTATATAAATAGTTGCAATGTTCTATGAATATTTCATTAAAGTGGCTCTGAAACAGCCTATTTGTGTGAGTGGTATTCCCTGGTTAGATTGGTTGATAGATATAGTTAGCAACTGGACTCATTCAGTTAGATCCAGTTAGTCTTTGGTTCAAGTTACCCAATTGCCTATAAATAGCAGAGGAGGAGATCATTCTCATTTTCGAAATCCACGAGCAACAGAGAGCAACAGAGCACAGACAACTATGGAGCACAGAGCTCAGCATACAAGCAAGGCAACTATGATGGAGAAGAAGAATGTTGGCAAGAGTACCAAGAGGTAGGCAAAATCATACCATAAAAAAAGATTCCTAAAAGATTCCCTTTGTATGTTTGTGTAAAGAGTCTGCTTTATAGGTTTTTATTTTTCTTAGCTATAAAAATATAGATCCAATGAGGGTACAGCTCGATGATTGGCATCGACTTTTAGGTGTAAGTCGATGCCAAGCATCGACTTGAGGCCTCAGGTCGATGCCTGGCATCGACTTGCACCTAAAAGTCGATGCCAGGCATCGACTTTGTGTGCAAGTCGATGCCAGGCATCGACTTGCAGGTGCAAATCGATGCCAGGCATCGACTTGAGGCTTCAAGTCGATGCCTGGCATCAACTTGCAACCTCAAGTCGATGCAAGGCATCGACTTGCCTGGCATCGAAGTTTTCCTTAAAGTCGATGCCAAGCATCGACTTTAGGGTGCAAAGTCGATGCCAGGCATCGACTTTTGGGTGGAAGTCGATGCTAGGCATTGACTTTTAGGTTGAAGTCGATGCCAGGCATCGACTTTTAAGTGCAAGTCGATGCCCGGCATCGACTTGCACACAAAGTCAATGCCTGGCATCGACTTGCACTTAAAAGTCGATGCCTGGCATCGACTTGAACCTAAAAGTCGATGCCTGGCATCGACTTGAACCTAAAAGTCGATGTCTGGCATCGACTTGGGCCTTTGAAAACCACATTTACGTATGAGCTGATTATTTCAAGCGCCTTCAGGGATGCGAAGTCCAAGAGTGAGAGGCCCTTCAAGCAACTGAAAGTCACCATGGGCTCTAGTGATCAGCAACGTGACAAAGGCATTGGTCACCAAGCGAAACCAAAGAAACTTATTGTATCCTTATCCTCTGAGAAGGCCAGCAACCCGCTAGGAATATCCTCAGGTGGACAGAGTAGCATCAAAATTCCTGAGGATGATACAACTATGAAGGATAGGTCGAGGGACGCTGAGGTTTTAAGGACAGATCGTCCACTGCGGGACATGACAAATCTGGAGTGGTGCCTTCAGTATGTTGAAGAGAAGAATGCAGTCCTTCTTGTGTTCGCAGGGGCATATGGGAGATGAAAGATCACGACAACACAAGGTTTTCAGTATGGCCTTGTGTACAAACTGGATTATGAAGATGAGGATTCTGACAACCTCTTGTTCTTGGTAGAGACATCAAAAGGTTTGAGAAATGTTATATGCAAGATGGATTTCTTGTGCCCAGAGTGCTGTGTTCCAGATCGTCTAGCTGAGATATGCAGGGACTCAGTCAATCTTATCAAGGACTTGATGCCATGGATCCAGGGCAACATCATGCCAACACAGCAGAAGATGACAACCCCTGTAAAGGCAAGGGGTAAGCAGAGCGTGCAGAAAAAGCTTCAAAAGAAAAAGAAGAGAATATCAGAAGAGGAGTCTTCTGACTCAAGCTCTAGCTCTGAGGATATAATTGTTGCACCTGCTGGAGAGCTTGCCTCGGGTGTTCTTGGTACTGAGCAGAACAAGATGAGGGAGGACATAGCTAAAAGAAAAGTTGTGAGGAAGGGGCAGTTGTTCCACCTGCCAATCAATATCATCCACAGGCCACCAATAGATCCAGTAACAGGGAGGAGGCCCCTTGAGATCAGGGAGCCACACAATTTGCATGTGCAGAATCTCAAGAAGAAAATGAAAATAAATCCTCATGCTACTGTTGTGCCATTCCTTGTCATGGTGGATCCGAATGAGTGCAGCTCTGTGGACGAGTTCAATGAGGGTTTATTTGAGGAGTATACTTATTATGTGATTGGAGGTTCACACTCTGTAGAGGCCCGTAGACAGCTAGTGAAGGAGCACCCTACCACTTTTTTCTTTAGGTATGCAGAGTGTAAGATATATGCTGGTCTTACAACTAAGGAAGCCAAGCTTCTTGCTTGGGATCACAACAATGACAATGACTACAGGCAAAAAATGTCCTCCATAGAGAGAATTTGGTTCTTCCACCATGAATATGAAGATTGTCTTGTTAAGGAAGCTGGAAGAATACATCCCAATCTACGAAAGCAATGCCTTATTGAGGTTTGAATTGCACTCGATGAGAATAGAAAGTCTGATGCCTTGAGGAAATATGATCCATGGTTTCAACTGGCATTCAGATATGGTGAGATCTGGGATCTACAGGATAAAATTTTCACAATGTGGGAGAACAAGGAGGTCAAGGGCCAGAAGCAACGAAAGTCGAGGCCAGACCCACAAGTTGATCTGAAGGGAAAGGGAAGGAAAGCTAACCTCTCAATTGAAGAGGCTCCCGAGGACATGAAGCTGACACCATGGAGGGCCCTTCAAGGAATCAAGGATGATACATTGATCATATCAACTTTGTCAAGGGTAATCTCCAAGGACTTAAGCCTGGAGGAGATGGTGACTGAGCTCAATAAGTATGTATGTTATTCTCAGATCCTTTTTCCCTCCTCCCATGTTTCTGGTCTAACCTAGTCTCTTTTTAATTTCTGTGACTGTAGTCATAAAGTTTACATGAAGATTCAGGAGGTCATGATGAAGAGGCTAGGTTGCTTTTCTTGGACAGAGGTCCAAGCAGACTATCCAACCACATCATCCTACAAAGCTTTATCAGAATATTTCAACCTTTTCCGTGATTGGGTAGGTTCTCTTTCTGAGGTTGTGCCTGGTTTGCCATTAGGTTAGATGCCTTGATTCTCCAAACCAATTTAATGCCAGGCTTTTAGTACGAATTCGATGCTTGGCATCAACTTACGACTAAAGTCGATGCCTGGCATCGACCTGCAGCCAAAAGTCGATGCTTGGCATCGACTTGGGGGCATAAGTCGATGCCCGGCATCGACCTGCAGCATAAGTCGATGCCTGGCATCGACCTCGTGGCATAGGTCGATGCCAGGCATCGACTTATGTCCCAAAGTCGATGCCAGGCATCGAATTTTAGTAGAAAGTCGATGCCTGGCATCTACCTCCACATGAAATCGATGCCATTCATCGCTTCCTTATGTTCTGTTTGCTGTATTGAAGAGCTCATTTAGTTGTCTTTCCACTTTTTTCTGCAGAAACCAAAGAAAAGTAAGTCTGCGGAGCTACTAGATGATTGCCCCCCTGCATTCCTGGCTCACATTCAAAGAGCAAGGCATGAGAAATCTAGGCTGAAAGCCAAGGAGATGGATTTTGATGATGAACCTGATCTGAAATGTTTCTCCAATCCCCTAGACCCCCTTAGGCCTGTATATTACAATGTATTCTGTAGTGATGTAAATAATATTTGTTCTATTGTGCCTAGAAAACATTTCTCCCTTCTCATAGCGGACATACCCTATGGATTTAGGATGTTGGGATCAGTTAATGATGATGAACCCTTCAAACACCCTCAGATTCGGAAGATGGTCACTGATTTTGCAGAGTTGACTATGTCTCCTCTTTGGAGGATAGTAATTTTCCATAGCAGAGACCAGTCCTTCTCTGTTTCAATTGTTCTGAAGGCAAGATGTCATGTTGTGGAGTGCCTCACGTGGTAAGTAATCTTCTTTCTATCTCCGTGGCTTTAATCATGCTCTCTGTGACTCATAGTTCTTGTTTGCAGGGTGAAGACAAACGTAAATCACACTTCTTTGCATAGGTTTGTGAGCTCCACTGAATGCATTACAGTTTGCTATTATGATGAAGTAAGCAAAAGGAGAGTCAGGGAGCATTGCAATGAGAATGGGATCTCAAATGTGCTGATGTTCCCAGCCGTTACCAAGAAACTTCGTCATGTAGTTGGGGACATGACATTGGTTAACCCCTATCAGAAGCCACAAAAACTCATAATGAGATTGCTTTAGCTATTCTCCAATGATGATGATTGGGTCCTAGACCTTTTTTCAGGCACAGGTAATTTCAATTTTCACAATTTTCATTATTCATGGTTGATTGATGCCTCTAAGTGGTTTTCTGCTGTTTCAGGAACGACTCTGGCTTGCTCCTTAAAGATGTTCAGGTACTGCATAGCTGTGGAGAAGGATGATGCTCAAGTGAGCTTTATTAGAATGAGAATCAATGGGCTGAATGAATGCCCAGATGAAGACCAAGAGGTTGGAAGGAAGCACATTGCAGACACGGAGAGATTCCAACCGGCTTCAAGGGAGCCTGTTCCCCCACTTGCAGATGAACCGGGGGACATGGCTGACCTTGAAGAGCCAATCTTGGAGCAAGAGAGGCAGGATATGTGTTCTAATGTTCTAGAGGATCCCAATATCCTTGAGCCTGAGGAAAGCTATGATCAGCTTCTATTGTAGATTCATATTACTCTTGTACTTACACAGGAAATGTAAAACATCATTTTAATATAAATATAATGTCGAGTTCTACTTCCACTTTGTGTTCAACTTGATTTATCTTGAGCATTTCTATGATCATGTGTGAATGTTTCTTAGTATATTTTTGTTGATTATTATCTTCTCTTGGGAATGCTTTTGTGAAATGTATTTCATATTCTGTGAATATGGCCATGCATTCAATGAGGATCTTAACCATACAAATGGGATGATCTTAATTGCCTTGTTAAAATGTTCCGATTTTTGCAACACATATACTCTAATTTTCGAGTAACTTTTAATCA
>CM035420.1:112138320-112140820 GCA_020310875.1 Ceratopteris richardii
AACTCCCACTGCATAACTAAGATTAGGTCTTGTTAGTGTAGCATAAATCAAACTACCCACAAGAGATTGATACTTCCTCATATCTTTGTATTCTGCACCATCATATTTACTGAGCTTGTGATTAACTTCAAGTGGAGTTGAAGCTTCTCTGCAATTTTCCATATCAAACTTCTTCAACAAGTTCAGAAGATACCTTTCTTGTGACACATATATGCCATGATCTGTATAAGTGACTTCCATTCCAAGAAAGTATGACAACTTTCCTAGGTCACTGATCTTGAACTCTTTTTCAAGTAATCTCTTTACCTCCTTGATTCCTTCATCTGAAGTACCTGTGATTATAATGTCATCTACATAAATACAAATGTAGATTGTACCTTCCTCTGTTCTTCTGATAAGTAAACTTGGGTCTGCTTTTGAACTTTGATATCCAAGATCATTGAGATACTTCACCAGTCTATAGTTCCAAGCTCTTGGAGCTTGCTTCAATCCATACAATGCTCTTCTCAACCTGCAAACAAAATTTGGATACCGGGAATCTATAAACCCTTGAGGTTGTTCCATGTATACCTCATCTGATATGTATCCATTCAAGAATGCATTTTTTATATCCAATTGACTTAGAGTCCATCCTTTTGAAGCTGCAATAGCAATGATTGTCCTTATAGTTGACATCTTAGCTACGGGACTGAATGTCTCATCATAATCTATGCCATAGGTCTCGGCATAGCCTTTCACCACCAATCTAGCTTTGTATCTGGCTATACTTCCATCTGCAAGCTTCTTCACTTTATAAACCCATTTATTTCCAATAACTTTCTTACCATTTGGTTTAGGAACAAGTTCCCATGTCTTGTTCTCCTCTAGTGCATTGAATTCTTCCTTCATTGCTTCTTCCCATTGCTTCTTACCTTTAGCTTCATCATAGTTCTGGGGTTCTTCATCATCTTTGACCATATATGCATAGTTCTTCTGAGTTATGTAAGAAGTATCATAAGAATACCTTTCTGGTTGTCTTCTAGTCCTGCTTGACCTTCTTGGTTCACATTCTTCATAAGTTTCTGGATACACTTCTTCATCAAATATAGGAGCTTCTTCATTTCTTCTTGTTAATCCACTTGTGGATGTACTTGCTTGCATATAATCTTCATCTCTATTTACCTGCACAATTGATTTTCCTTTCTCACGTCTTCTTACCTCTTCTTCAAATTCTTCAGCTGTGTGACTTTGATCTGCATACCAACTTTTCTGTTCATCAAATGTAACATCTCTAGAAACAATAAATTGTTTGGTTAGAGGATTCCACAATCTATAACCCATCTGCTTTTCATCATAACCAATGAACACATATTTTTCTGCCTTTGGTTCAAGTTTAGGCCTAAGCTGTGATGGCACATAAGCATATGCAATTGATCCAAACACTCTACAATGATCTAGTGTTGGTTTCTTACCCCACCAAGCTTCATATGGAGTCATACCATTGAGAGCTGCACATGGTAATCTATTCACAAGATATGTAGCTGTATTTACAGCCTCAGCCCAAAGATAATTTGGACAATTCTTCTCCTTTAGCATAGCTCTAGCAAACTCAACCAAAGTCCTGTTCCTTCTTTCTGCTACACCATTTTGTTGTGGTGTATACCTGCAAGTTATTTCTCTCTTAATACCTGCATTCCAAAGATAATCATTGAACTCTTGGGAGAAGTATTCTCCCCCTCCATCAGACCTCAGTCTTTTAAGCTTTTGACCTGTGACTCTCTCTGCATATGCATGAAAATGCTTGAAAGCTCCAAACACTTCTGATCTTTCCTTCAAAACATATAATGTTATCCATCTTGTAGCATCATCAATGAAAAGAACATAATACCTTGAGCCACTGATAGATCCTTCTTTTGTTGGTCCCCATACATATGTATGAATGAGCTCAAGTACTCCATCATGTTTGAATCCTTTCTTTTGAAATGGTAACCTGTGTGCTTTACCCATTTGACATGCTTCAGATTTATAAACCATATGTTGACTTTGCACATTTGGTAATCCTAGTACAGACTGATTAGCAACCATAGCTTTAATTCCTCTTTCATTGAAATGACCTAATCTCTTATGCCAGAGATCAAGTTCTGTAATCACTGCTTCACCATGTGTGAGCAAAGCTTGACCAATGTTCCCTTGCACTCTTAAATTAAAGAGTCTACCTTCTTTCTTACCAGAGACAATCTGATTATATCCATTCTCTAGATCTTCAACAAATACTCCTTCATTTGTAAACCTGACTTGAAAACCTTTTTCAACTATTTGCCCCACACTAATCAAGTTTTTAGGTATTGTAGGAACATACAAAACATTGGTTAGCAAATCTGCTCCACTCTTGCATTTCACTTTTCCAATTGAATGTACACTATGTCTTGTATTATCACCAGTTTGAACTGTATGACTAGAAATACCTTTTTCCAATTCTGACATCAATTCTATGTTTCCTGACAAATGATTAGAACATCCA
>CM035420.1:112148320-112160820 GCA_020310875.1 Ceratopteris richardii
CCATCTTCATTTGCTTTGACTAGCAAGCTACTATCTGCCTTTGATGCTTGAAATCCAAGATCTTTTAAGAATTTTACAAGCCTATAATTCCAAGCCCTTGGGGCCTGCTTCAACCCATACAAAGCTCTCTTGAGCTTACACACATAATTTGGACTCACTTGATCTTTGAACCCATCTGGTTGCTCCATGTAAACTTCATCTGAAATGTATCCATTCAAGAAAGCATTTTTAACATCTAATTGAGATAACTTCCAACCTTTGCAAGCAGCAATTGCTATGAGAGTTCTGATGGTTGTCATTTTTTCCACAGGACTATAGGTCTCATCATAGTCCACTCCATATGTCTGTGCATACCCTTTCACAACAAGTCTGGCTTTGTACCTAGACACACTTCCATCTGCAAATCTTTTTGTTTTGTAAACCCACTTACATCCAATAATTTTTTGGCTATTAGGTTTAGGAACCAGATCCCAAGTCTGATTCTCTATCAATGCATCATACTCCTCTTGCATGGCTTCTTCCCAATTTCTCTTGCCTTTGGCTTCATCATATGTAGATGGATCTTCATCTGCTTTTACCAAATAAGGATAATCTTTAGTAGTCAAGAATGAGGTGTCATAGCTATACCTTGTGGGTTGCCATTTGTGCCTAGATGACCTCCTAACTTCTGCACTTTTTGAAGTCTCTGGTTCATCACATTCTGGATCAAACCTTGGCCTCTCTTCAACTTCAACCTGTACTTCATTATTCTCATTTTCATCAAGTAATTGAATCTTTGCTTTACCTTTCCTTTGATCCACTACTTCTTCAACATCTGCATGTATATTATATTTACCTGCATACCAAGTACCTTGCTCATCAAATGTAACATCCTTGGATACAAGGAATTGCTTTGTGGATGGACTCCACAACCTGTATCCCATTTGCTTATCATCATAACCTATGAATACATATTTTTCTACCTTAGGCTCCAACTTATGCCTCAATTGAGATGGCACATATGCATATGCCAAGCATCCAAATATTCTGCAATGATCCAAGGTAGGTCTCTTACCCCACCAAGCTTCATATGGTGTCATACCTTGCAAAGCTTTACAAGGCAATCTATTAATCAAATATGTAGCTGTATTAACAACCTTAGCCCACAAATAATTTGGACAATTCTTCTCTTTCATCATGGGCCTTGCAAATTCAACAAGTGTCCTGTTTCTTCTTTCTGCTACCCCATTTTGTTGAGGAGAGTACCTGCAAGTAACTTATCTCTTTATACCTACATTCCATAAGTAATCATTGAACTCATTTGAAAAATACTCTCCCCCTCCATCTGACCTTAGTCTCTTCAATTTTTGACCTGTAATCCTTTCTGCATATGCATGATAGTGTTTAAATGTATTAAACACTTATGACTTTTCTTTAATCACATAAATTGTGATCCATCTGGTAGCATCATCAACATATATGACATAATATCTTGAACCATTTATACTAAAGTCCTTTGAAGGACCCCACACATCTGTATGCACCAACTCAAGTTTCTCTGAATACATAAACCCATGCTTGGAATAGGATTGCTTATGAGCCTTACCTAATTCACATGCCTCACATCTGTATGTCATGTGTTGACCTGCAATGTTAGGCAACCCAAGCACTGAATCATTGTTAATCATTTCTTTAATACCTCTCTCATTGAAATGTCCAAGTCTTTTATGCGAAAGATCCAATTCAGATACCTTCTGCTCTCCATATGTGAACATAGCATGTCCAACATTTCCTTGTACCTTCAATGTGAAAAGCCTCCCTTCCTTCTTTCCTGTAAAAACCTGTTTATACCCTTGACTAGGGTCGTCAACATAGACTCCATCATTGGTGAACCTTACCTCATATCCTTTTTCCACAATTTGACCTACATTGATCAAATTCTTTGGAATTGTGGGAACATAAAGAACCTTACTCAGAAGAGTGCTCCCATCTTTAGCTTTGACTGAACCAATTGACTTTACCTTATGCTTTGTATTATCACCTGTCTGAACTGTATGATTAATTGCATTATGATCTAGATCAGTCATCAAAGCAATATTTCCACTTAAATGATTACTACATCCTGAATCAATATAGAACACTCTCATGTCCTCATGTGAGGTTTCACATGTTGCATTCATAATGAGAGTCGAGTCCTCCTTCTGATATGATGCATAGTTGTAGTAGGTGTTATTATAGGATTGATTTTGGAAGCTTCTTCCTCCACCTCTTCCAAAAGAATTCCTACCACCTCTACCTCTGAAGTTTCATCCAATTCTTCAAATCTGCTAACTCTTCCCTAGTTGGAAGACTAGGATCTCTGAACTGTGGCTTCTCTTCTTCTTCTGTGATGTAAGCTATTAAATCTTTGCTCATAAGATGAGCTTCCATCCTCATTGACCATGCAGGATAGTTTTCCCTATCCAATTTCTCTATCTGTAGAGAATCTCCCATCTTGTGTCCACCTCTGTATTGAAATCTTCAAGCTTTATGAATAATATATGTACCTTTGCTTCAAATTAGAGTCCTTTTGTATTTCTTAATGTTGTATGGTGTCCTCCTCAAGCTTTTCCTTCAAGCTTTCACCTTTTAGTTCTTCAATTGTTGAATTTCTTGAATCTGCAACAGTCGGGATCCTCCTTTCCTTGGTTTTGATGTCTCTTGCTCTGATACCACTGATGGAGAGTGTTAATCTCCAAAATAATAACTTACTCTTGAATTTAGAGCACCTCTATATCAAGAATAAGTCATAACCTTCACCAAATTAAACGATCAATGACCAAATATCAAATTCTTGAACAAACTGTGAAGAAGGAAATTACTCAGGAAGTCTGCTGCATATATCTTTCTCATTGACTGAGTAAATGTGTAAAGTTTTTTATAAAACCTTGCACAAGGTGTCGCCTAAAGATTGCGCACCTCCTCCAAGTCAAATTACTCTAAAAGATTCAGTAGAACTGGAGAAATCTACTTCACAAGTTACATCTGTCTAAATCTGCACTTTTGAGAAGTCGATTTGGACACCCCTAACTTCTTAGCTTTGGTTCTCCCAATGTCGAACCCGTTTGATCAAATCCTTTTGGCTGTAGATAGCTTATCTCTCAACTTAGATTTTGAGCTATCATATGTGTAAAACCTTACACTGTGCACTGAGCATCACTCATTTCATTAAACTCGAAATCTGTGCCTGTTTCAGAAGACTGTGAACACTCAATACATATGAATGTTCCTACTAACCATTCTCCTTACCTGATTACAATTAAACTCTGAAACTTAAGTCATAGACTCATTAACTATGAACTTAGATATCCTCAAAAGGATTTCACAAATGATCTATCACAGATGGAGCAGACACAGAAACATCGGGCGCAATATTTCTTCGATTACTCAAACAATTACAGTTGAGTTGTGAGAGAGACTTTTTCTCATTCCTATGAACTCTAATGAGTCTTACAACTTACAAATGCACTATTATCATACTCTCCTATTGTCTTCTCTATTGTTCTGACATTTTTCCAAAGTATTTATAGGCAAATATGTACAAACTTGTAACTAGACAAAAGTATAAGTGATCTATGTCTTCAGTAATGTACATATGTGTACATATCATTCATTCTGTGAATGTAACCACCTTCTTTGCTTCAAGAATTGATCTTGTCTACATCTCTTGTCTCTCAAATCTTCAATTGGTGATTGGTCTGCACCAACAGCTCCCCCTCAATCATCAATTGAGGTTTCTCTTATCTTCTTTATGCCTGCCATGTCTTTGAACTTCTGTAACTTTGGTCCATCTAAACTTTTTGTAAGCATATCAGCTATCTGATCTTTTGTTGAAGTATGTATAACTTCAATCTCCTTGTCCATCACCTTCTCTCTTAGAAAGTGATACTATATCTCAATGTGTTTGGTCCTAGCATGAAAAATAGGATTAGCAGCTAGATATAATGAACTCATGTTATCACCATAAATGATAGGTATGCTCTGTATAGTATCAAAACTCTTCATGAGAGTCTTAAGACAAATCACTTCTTTTGCAGCTTCAACCATGCCTTTGTATTCTGCTTCTGTAGATGACAAAGCAACTATATGTTGCTTCTTTGAGCACCAGGAGATTAACTTATCTCCCACATAACACATGTATCCATAGGTTGACCTTCTATCATCTGGATTACCTGCCCAATCTGCATCACTATAGATTTTGATATTTGTATCTGATGTAAAACCATAATACAAACCTTCCTTGAGTGTACCCTTAATGTACCTCAACACTCTTTGACCTGCAATCCAATGCTCTTTTCTAGGAAAATGCATAAATTGAGACAACACCCCAACTGCATATGATAAATCAGGCCTAGTTAATGTAGCATAGATAAGACTACCAACCAAACTCTGATATTGCTTCATGTCCTTGAACTCTTCACCTCCAAATCTGCTTAATTTGTGATTCACCTCCATTGGAGTAGGTGCTACTCTGCAATCATTCATTTTAAACTTGGTTAACAAGTTCTTCAAATACCTCTCTTGGGTCACATACACTCCATGTTGAGTGTATGAAATCTCCATGCCCAAAAAGTATGACAAATCTCCCAAGTCACTGATTTTGAACTCTTTCTCCATTTGCTTCTTTAGGCTTTGTATGCCTTTCTCATCTGTACCTGTAAGAATTATATCATCAACATATATACATATGTAAATGAACCCATCATCACTTGCTTTAACAAGCAAGCTACTATCTGCTTTGGATACTTGAAATCCAAGTTCTTTTAGGAACTTTACAAGCCTATAGTTCCATGCCCTTGGGGCCTACTTCAAGCCATATAAAGCTCTCTTGAGCTTATACACATGATCTGGATATCTTCCATCTTTGAATCCTTGAGGTTGCTCCATGAAAACATCATCTGAAATATAACCATTCAAAAAAGCATTCTTCACATCTAATTGACACAACTTCCAACCTTTGCATGCAGCAATTGCTATGAGTGTTTTGATGGTTGTCATTTTTGCCACTAGACTATAAGTCTCATCATAGTCAATACCATATGTCTGAGCAAACCCTTTTACAACAAGTCTAGCTTTGTACCTAGACACACTTCCATCTGCAAATCTCTTTGTCTTATAGACCCATTTGCATCCAATGATCTTTTGGCTATTTGACTTTGGAACCAAATCCCATGTTTGATTCTCCATCAATGCATCATATTCTTCTTGCATAGCTCTTTCCCAAATCTCCTTACCTTTTGCCTCTTCATATGTAGAAGGGTCTTCATCTGCTTTAATCATGTAAGCATAATCCTTAGTAGTCAAGAATGAAGTATCATAGCTATACCTTGTAGGTTGCCATCTGTTCCTTGTAGACCTCGTAAGTTCTCCACTTCTTGAGGTTTCTGGTTCTTCACATTCAGGATCAAATCTTGGTGTTTCTTCCACTTCAATCCGCACTTCATTATTCTCTTGCTCATCAAATATCTGAACCTTTGATTTACCTTTGCTTTGGGTCACAATTTCTTCATCATCTGTATTAATATTGATAGTATCTGCATACCAAGTACCTTGCTCATCAAATGTAACATCTTTTGATACAAGAAAATGTTTGTGGATGGATTCCACAACCTGTATCCCATCTGCTTATCATCATAACCAATAAACACATATTTTCCAGCTTTAGGTTCCAATTTGTGCCTTAATTGTGATGGCACATATGCATAGGCCAGACATCCAAATACTTTGCAATGGTCTAGTGTAGGTCTCTTACCCCACCATGCCTCATAAGGTGTCATACCCTGCAAGGCTTTACATGGTAGCCTATTAACCAAATAAGTAGTTGTATTTACAGCCTCAGCCCACAAGTAATTTGGGCAATTTTTCTCCTTCATCATGGATCTTGCAAACTCAACAAGAGTCCTATTCCTCCTTTCTGCTACACCATTTTGTTGAGGAGAGTACCTACAAGTAACCTCTCTTTTTATACCTGCATTCCACAAGTAATCACTCAACTCATTAGAGAAATACTCTCCCCCTCCATCTGATCTTAGTCTCTTCAACTTATGTCCTGTAATTCTCTCTGCATACACATGATAATGTTTGAATGTATTGAATACTTCTGACTTATCTTTGATCACATAGATAGTGATCCATCTGGTAGCATCATCAACATAAATCACATAATACCTTGAGCCATTGATACTGAAGTCCTTTGATGGTCCCCACACATCTGTGTGTACCAACTCAAGTTTCTCTGAATACATAAACCCATGCTTAGAATAGGGTTG
Source organism: Ceratopteris richardii (assembly GCA_020310875.1). NCBI lineage: Eukaryota > Viridiplantae > Streptophyta > Polypodiopsida > Polypodiales > Pteridaceae > Ceratopteris > Ceratopteris richardii. The sequence goes on from CM035420.1 coordinate 112,154,608, forward strand.
CTTATGAGCCTTACCTAATTGACATGCCTCACATCTGTATGTCATATGTTGACCTGCAACATTAGGCAATCCAAGCACTGAACCATTATTAATCATGTCTTTGATACCTCTTTCATTGAAATGTCCAAGCCTCTTGTGCCAAAGATCTAACTCAGAGATCTTATGTCCTCCATAAGTGAACAAGGCATGACCAACATTACCTTGAATCTTCAATGTGAACAATCTTCCTTCTTTCTTCCCTGAAACAATTTGTTTATACCCATTGCTAGGGTCTTCCACAAACACTCCTTCATTGGTGAACCTTACTTCATAACCTTTTTCCACAATTTGTCCTACACTTATCAAATTCTTAGGAATTGTAGGAACATACAAGACCTTACTCAATAAGGTGCTACCATCCTTGGCTTTCACTGATCCAATTGACTTCACATTGTTCTTTGTGTTGTCACCTGTTTGAACAACATGATTAGATACCTTATTCTCCAAATCAGTCATCAAGGCTATATTACCACTCAGGTGATTGCTACACCCTGAGTCAATGTAGAAGACTCTTTGATCTTCATTCTGCCTTTCACAAGTTGCATTCATTATCAATGTTGAATCTTCCTTTTGATCTGAAGCATAATTGTAGTAGGTATTGTTATATTGTTGACTTTGGAAACCTCTACCTGCATTTCTTCCAAAGTAACCCCTACTACCTCTACCTCTGAAATTACCTCTTTGATTTCTACCTCCTCTTCCTCTTGAATTATAGTTTTGATTGTATCCTCCATTACTTTGAGTGTTATTCCAACAATCATTGGCTAAATGATTTGTCTTACCACAAATCCAGCAAGTTTTGGATCCATCTTTGTTACTCCTGCCTCTTCCTCTACCTTTGCCACCTCCTCTTCCTCTTAGGAAGTTGGCTTGACTAGTTGTGCCTTCTTCTTCATTTGCTTGTTGCTTTCCTTTGTTACTTTTCTTCTTGTCTTTAGAGTACATTGCATGACCTGCACTCTTGTCAACATCTCCTTTGATATCATTCTCAAAAGTTAGCATATGTCCTAACAATTGATTCAAATCAGGATTGAAATGATCCAATGAAAGTTCTGTAGACAAAATAAAAGGCTTCCACTTCTCATCACCTCTTTGTCCTGTGAGAATTTGCATTACCAATTTATCTTCTTCAATGTCTTCATCCACTGCTCCTAATGCATCTGCAATGTCCTTCATCTTTGTCACATAATCAGATATTGACTGTGAGGCCTTCTTCTTGAAAGTAGTAAACTCTGCCCATAGGGATGCCTTCCTTGACTTTGTAGTGTTTTGGAAATGCTCCTCCAAAGCATTCCATATCTCACTTGCACTTTCAAGACCTCTAATAAGAGGTAGCAAGTAATCATTGACTGCCATATAGATTATGCTCCTAGCTTGAGCATCTCTTTTCATCCAATTCTTCAAATCTGCTAACTCTTCCCTAGTTGGAACACTAGGATCTCTAAACTGTGGCTTCTCTTCTTCTCCTATGATGTAAGCTATTAAATCTTTGCTCATAAGATGAGCTTCCATCCTCATTGACCATGCAGGATAGTTTTCCCTATCCAATTTCTCTATCTGTAGAGAATCTCCCATCTTGTGTCCACCTGTGTATTGAAATCTTCAAGCTTTATGAATAATATATGTACCTTTGCTTCAAATTAGAGTCCTTTTGTCTTTATTGATGTCATATGGTCTCCTCCTCAAGCTTTGCCTTCAAGCTTTCACCTTTTAGTTCTTCAATTGTTGAATTTCTTGAATCTGCAACAGTCGGGATCCTCCTTTCCTTGGTTTTGATGTCTCCTGCTCTGATACCACTGATGGAGAGTGTTAATCTCCAAAAGAATAACTTACTCTTGAATTTAGAGCACTTCTATATCAAGAATAAGTCATAACCTTCACCAAATTAAAAGATCAATGACCAAATATCAAATTCTTGAACAAACTGTGAAGAAGGAAATTACTCAAGAAGTCTGCTGCATATATCTTTCTCATTGACTGAGTAAATGTGTAAAGTTTTTTATGAAACCTTGCACAAGGTGTCGCCTAAAGATTGCGCACCTCCTCCAAGTCAAATTACTCTAAAAGATTCAGTAGATCTTGAGAAATCTACTTCACAAGTTACATATGTCTAAATCTGCACTTTTGAGAAGTCAATTTGGACACCCTTAACTTCTTAGCTTTGGTTCTCCCAATGTCGAACCCGTTTGATCAAATCCTTTTAGCTGTAGATAGCTTATCTCTCAACTTAGATTTTGAGCTATCATATGTGTAAAACTTTACACTGTGCACTGAGCATTACTCATTTCATTAAACTCAAAATCTATGCCTCTTTCAGAAGACTGTGAACACTCAATACATATGAATGTTCCTACTAACCATTCTCCTTACCTGATTACAATTAAACTCTGAAACTTAAGTCATAGACTCATTAACTATGAACTTAGATATCCTCAAAAGGATTTCACAAATGATCTATCATAGATGGAGCAGACACAGAAACATCGGGTGCAATATTTCTTCGATTACTCAAACAATTACAGTTGAGTTGTGAGAGAGACTTTTTCTCATTCCTATGAACTCTAATGAGTCTTACAACTTACAAATGCACTAGTCTCATACTCTCCTATTGTCTTCTCTATTGTCCCAACATTTTTCCAAAGTATTTATAGGCAAATATGTACAAACTTGTAACTAGAGAAAAGTATAAGTGATCTATGTCTTCACTAATGTAGATATGTGTACATATCATTCATCCTGTGAATGTAACCACCTTCTTTGATTCAAGACTTGATCTTGTCTACATCTCTTGTCTCTCAAATCTTCAATTGGTGATTGTTCTGCACCAACATGATTGTGAGGCCTTCTTCTTGAAAGTAGTAAATTATGCCCATAGTGAAGCCTTCCTTGATTTGGTTGTGTTTTGGAAATGCTCTTCCAAAGCATTCCAAATGTCACATGCACTTTCAAGTCCTCTAATGTGAGGAAGCAAATAGTCATTGACTGCCATGTAGATTATGCTCCTTGCTTGAGCATCCTTCTTCATCCAATTCTTCATGTCTGCAAGCTCCTCTCTAGTTGGAACACTAGAGTCTCTAAATTCTGGCTTTTCTTCCTCTCCTGTGATGTATCCTATCAGATCTTTGCTCATAAGATGAGCTTCCATCCTCATTGACCATGCAGGATAGTTCGCTCTATCCAGCTTCTCAATTTGGAGACTATCTCCCATTGTTTCTTTACCTGTATTGCCAATTCTTTAATCTTTATGAGAAATAAATGTACCTTGACTTTGAATATTACTCCTTCTGATCCTTTTGATAACTTCAATGTGTCTACCTTCAAGTTTTCTTCAACCTTTATCCTTTTGCACCTTCGAGATGTAAAGATTTGTATTTCTGCAGTAGTCGGAGTCTTCTTCACTTCAATTTTGACACATCCTGCTCTGATACCACTGATGGAGAGTGTTAATCTCCAAAAGAACAAGTTTTACTTGAACTTAGAACTCCTCTATATCAAGAACAACTTCAGACTCCACTTAATTTTAGAAAACAATCACCAAATTATCAGAATTTTGACTAACTGTTGAAAACTGAAATTTCTTGAAAAGTCTGCCACAGATTAATTACTGATTGACTTATCAATCCTATAAAGTTTTTGATAAAACTTTGCACAATGCTTTGCCTTAAGGTTGCGCAACTTCTCCAAGTTAAATTTCTCAAAATGATTGAGTATATTGTGAGAAATGTGTGAGACACTTTACCTATGTGTGAAACAGCTTCTTTGCAATGGCGACCTTAACACCTGTAACTTCTTAACATTGGTTCTCCCAAAGTAAATCCCGTTTGATCAAGATCTTTTAGCCATAGATGGCTTACCTCTCAACTTAGATTTTGAGCCCTCACTTGTGTAAAACTTTACACTGTGCACTGAGCAATGTCCATTTCTCTAAACATGAAATCTGCGCCAGTTTTGACGACTCTCAGAACATCTTCACATATGAATGTTCCTAAACTAAATTCTCTCAACCTGATTGCAATTAACCTCTCAAATTCTAGTCATAGATAGATTAGCTATGGACTTAGATACGTGCAAAAGGATTTCTCAAAAGATTAAGCACAGAAGGAGAATGGGAGAGAAGATCGACGCGCCATATCTGAAATTTTCACTTATCTATTTCCTTCATACATCTGATCGATGATTTTTACAATGTACATCAACTAACTCATCTCATACTCTCTTCTCTATATCTCATACGACTACAAGCATGTACTTATATATATATATATATATATATATATATATATATATACAAGTCCTAACTCGTAACTACTTCAAGTATATTGAAGTATCTAAAGAATTAATGTACATTTGATTAAAGAACTTTGCTATCTGATTCTTTCCTTCAATTCATGACATTGATCTTCAATCTTCTCTTCATGTTTTTACTTCTACCCTTTGTATAATCACAATTTGTTGATTGTCTTGCTCCAACAAAAGATTGTGCACCTCCTCCAAGTCGAATCACTCCAAAAGATTCAGTACAACTTGAGAAATCAACTTGACAAGTCACCTATGTCTAAACCTGTACTTCTGAGAAGTCGATTTAGACACCTATAACTTCTAAGACATGGTTCTCCAAGAATAGAACCCGTTTAAGCAAATGCTTTTAGCCACAAGTAGCTTAACTGTCAACTTAAAGATTAAGTCCTCACTCATGCAAAACTTTAATCTGTGGAGTGAGAAATGATCAAATCATTGACTTCGAATTTTGCGCTTGTTTTAGGAACCAGTGAACACTTCTTCACATACAAATGTTCCTACACATAATTCTCTCAGTCTGATCACAATTGGAGACTGAAAATTTGTACAGAGGTCAATCACTTATAGACTTAGACTTGTACAAAAGGATTTCACAAAAGATCTAACATAGAAGGAGAAAACTCAGAAACATCGGGCACAAATTTTTTGTCATTTCTGAAGGAGTTTACAACTGGATGATGAGAGAAAATTCAACTAACTTCTCATGTGTCTAATGACTCTTTCAAAACTCAATTACTCTATTCTCATGCTCTCTCATACTTGCCCTGACATTTTCCATAGTATTTATAGGCAAATATTTACAAACTTATGACTAATCAAAAGTATAAGTGACCTATATCTGAACTAATGTACATATGTGTACATATCTTCCAAATTCTGAATGTAACCTTCCTTCATGCTTCACAACTTGATCTCTTCTCAAATCCTTGACTTTATTTCCATGTCAAAACATCAATTGGTGATTGTTCTACACCAACAACTCCCCCTCAATCATCAATTGAGGTTTTCTCTATCTTCTTTATACCTGCCATGTCTTTGAACTTCTGTAGCTTTGGTCCATCCAAGCTTTTGGTAAGCATATCAGCTATCTGATCTTTTGTTGAAGTATGTATGACTTCAATCTCTTTGTCCATCACCTTCTCTCTTAGAAAGTGATACTAAATCTCAATGTGTTTGGTCCTAGCATGGAACAGAGGGTAAACAGCTAGATACAATGAACTCATGTTATCTCCATATATGATAGGTGTACTCTGTATAGTGTCAAAACTCTTCATCAGAGTCTTAAGCCATATTACTTCCTTTGCAGCTTCAACCATGCCTTTGTACTCAGCTTCTGTAGATGATAAAGCAACTGTATGTTGCTTCTTTGAACACCAAAAGATTAACTTATCTCCCACATAACACATGTATCCATAAGTTGACTTTCTATCATCTGAATTACCTGCCCAATCTGCATCACTATAAATCTTGATATTTGTATCTGATGTAAAACCATAATACAAATCTTCTTTGAGTGTACCCTTAATGTACCTCAACACTCTTTGACCTGCAACCCAATGTTCTTTCCTAGGACAATGCATAAATTGACATAATACCCCAACTACATATGATAAATCAGGCCTAGTTAATGTAGCATAGATAAGACTACCAACCAAACTCTGATATTGTTTCATATGCTTGAAATCTTCTCCACCATATCTGCTTAATATGTGATTCACCTCCATTGGAGTAGGTGCCACCCTAAAATCATTCATTTTAAACTTGATTAACAAGTTCCTCAAATACCTTTCTTGAGTCACATACACTCCATGTCGAGTATATGAAATCTCCATGCCCAAGAAGTATGACAAATCTCCCAAATCACTGATTTTGAAC
>CM035420.1:112175820-112178320 GCA_020310875.1 Ceratopteris richardii
TATATATATATATATATATATATATAAGTCCTAACTCGTAACTACTTCAAGTATATTGAAGTATCTAAAGAATTAATGTACATTTGATTAAAGAACTTTGCTATCTGATTCTTTCATTCAATTCATGACATTGGTCTTCAATCTTCTCTTCTTGTCTTTACTTCTACCCTTTGTATAATCACAATTTGTTGATTGTCTTGCTCCAAGAGCTCCCCCTCAATCATCAATTGTGATTATTTGCATCTTCTTTATTCCTGCCATGTCTTTGAACTTCTGTAACTTTGGTCCATCTAAACTTTTTGTCATCATATCTGCAAGTTGATCTTTTGTAGGAGTGTGTATGACTTCAATCTCTTTATCAATAACCTTCTCTCTCAAGAAATAATACTGTATTTCAATATGTTTAGTTCTAGCATGAAACATAGGATTAGATGCCAAGTATAGAGAACTCATATTGTCTCCACAAATAATAGGAGTACTTTGAATCACATCAAAAACCTTCATGAGTGTCTTTAGCCATATTACCTCCTTTGCAGCTTCCACCATACCTTTATATTCTGCTTCTATAGATGACAAAGCAACTGTATGTTGCTTCTTAGAACACCATGAAATCAATTTGTCTCCTACATAGCACAAATATCCATGTGTTGATCTTCTATCATCCACATTATCTGCCCAATCTGCATCATTATATATCTTCACCCTTGATGTACCTAAGTACTCTTTGTCCTGCAATCCAATGTTCCTTTCTAGGACAATGCATGAATTGTGAAAGCACACCAACTGCATATGACAAATCAGGCCTTGTTAATGTAGCATAAATCAAGCTACCAACCAAACTTTAATAGAGCTTCATGTCTCTGAATTCTTCTCCTCCAAATCTAGACAATTTATGGTTCACTTCCAATGGTGTAGGTGCAACCCTGCAATCTTCCATTTTAAATTTGGTTAGCAAATTTTTAAGATACCTTTCTTGGGTCACATATACTCCATGTTGAGTATATAAAATCTCCATTCCCAAGAAGAATGACAAGTTCCCCAAATCACTGATTTTGAACTCTTTCTCCATCTGCTTCTTGATCATTTGTATTCCTTTATCATCTGTTCCTGTAAGTATTATGTCATCAACATAAATACAAACATAAATGAATCCATCTTCATTTGCTTTGACTAGCAAGCTACTATCTGCCTTTGATGCTTGAAATCCAAGATCTTTTAAGAATTTTACAAGCCTATAATTCCAAGCCCTTGGGGCCTGCTTCAACCCATACAAAGCTCTCTTGAGCTTACACACATAATTTGGACTCACTTGATCTTTGAACCCATCTGGTTGCTCCATGTAAACTTCATCTGAAATGTATCCATTCAAGAAAGCATTTTTAACATCTAATTGAGATAACTTCCAACCTTTGCAAGCAGCAATTGCTATGAGAGTTCTGATGGTTGTCATTTTTGCCACAGGACTATAGGTCTCATCATAGTCCACTCCATATGTCTGTGCATACCCTTTCACAACAAGTCTGGCTTTGTACCTAGACACACTTCCATCTGCAAATCTTTTTGTTTTGTAAACCCACTTACATCCAATAATTTTCTGGCTATTAGGTTTAGGAACCAGATCCCAAGTCTGATTCTCTATCAATGCATCATACACCTCTTGCATGGCTTCTTCCCAATTTCTCTTGCCTTTCGCTTCATCATATGTAGATGGATCTTCATCTGCTTTTACCGAATAAGCATAATCTTTAGTAGTTAAGAATGAGGTGTCATAGCTATACCTTGTGGGTTGCCATTTGTGCCTAGATGACCTCCTAACTTCTGCACTTTTTGAAGTCTCTAGTTCATCACATTCTAGATCAAACCTTGGCCTCTCTTCAACTTCAACCTGTACTTCATTATTCTCATTTTCATCAAGTAATTGAATCTTTGCTTTACCTTTCCTTTGATCCACTATTTCTTCAACATCTGCATGTATATTATATTTACCTGCATACCAAGTACCTTGCTCATCAAATGTAACATCCTTGGATACAAGGAATTGCTTTGTGGATGGACTCCACAACCTGTATCCCATTTGCTTATCATCATAACCTATGAATACATATTTTTCTACCTTAGGCTCCAACTTATGCCTCAATTGAGATGGCACATATGCATATGCCAAGCATCCAAATATTCTGCAATGATCCAAGGTAGGTCTCTTACCCCACCAAGCTTCATATGGTGTCATACCTTGCAAAGCTTTACAAGGCAATCTATTAATCAAATATGTAGCTGTATTAACAGCCTCAGCCCACAAATAATTTGGACAATTCTTCTCTTTCATCATGGACCTAGCAAATTCAACAAGTGTCCTGTTTCTTCTTTCTGCTACCCCATTTTGTTGATGAGAGTACCTGCAAGTAACGTCTCTCTTTATACCTACATTCCACAAGTAATCATTGAACTCATTTGAAAAATACTCTCCCCCTCCATCTGACCTTAGTCTCTTCAATTTTTG
>CM035420.1:112188320-112190820 GCA_020310875.1 Ceratopteris richardii
GGTTGGTACATAGAGTACCCTGCTCAATAGATTCTGATTACCATCACATGTCTTCACATTTCCAATCTTTACAACAGAGTGTTTAGTATCATCACCTGTTTGTACCTGATGTTTGCCCTTGGGTTCTTCCAAATCAGAAAGTAGTGCCACATTGCCAGCTACATGGTTAGAACATCCTGAGTCAATATAAAATAAACGATCATCATTTGTACCTGCCTTGGAGGTCATATTCATGATCAATAGGGAGTCATCTTGCTCCTCTGTGTAGTTGTTATAATCCCTTCTATTTCTGAATCCACCTTGGTAGTTACCATTGTGGTTGTGGTTGTAATTGTTGTTGTATTGATTGTTGTATGCATTGTAGCTTTGATGTTGTTTGAATCTGCCTCTACCTTGAGAATATCCACTTCTTGAGTAGCTTCTTCCTCTCTGATTCTTGTAGTTCTTGTAGCATTCATCTGTGGTATGATTGGACAATCCACAAATGTTGCATGGTGATGAGTTGTAGGGTCTCCCCCTACCTGACTTACCTCCTCTGCCTCTTCCTCTAGATGATCTACCTCTCCCTGCATAATTAGCTTGGGAGGTAGAGCCTTCTTCATCCTGTTTCTTCCCTTTACCTTTATCCTTAACTTTCTTATCAGTATAGAGAGCAGAGGGGTTGTTACCTTTTGATTGATCTCGTGCCTTTGTAAACTTTGCTTCATGTGTGAAAAGTTGGCCCATGAGTGTTGTGAGATCTAGGGTATGCATGTCCATATAGAGGTCCATTGCAGTGGTGAAACTTTCCCACTTATCATCTGCCTTGAGTCCATTTGTTACTTGCCTGACTATTTGCTCTTCTTCAATCTCTTCTCCAATGCTTGCTAATTGGTCTGCCACATCTTTAATCTTTGTCACATACTCTGAGACTGATTGCTTGGGTTGCTTCCTGAGGGTTGTGAATTCAATCCACAGTTGATTCTTCCTAGCCCTTGTGTTGGAAGAAAAGTAGTTTGACAAGGTTTCCCAAGTCTCTTGGGAAGTCTTACAATTCCTTACATGAGGTAAAAGAAAGTCAGATATAGAGTTTAGAAGGTAAGACCTTGCCAAAGCATCTTTTGCACACCATTGGTTGAGCCTCTCATGTTCATCCTTTGTGGGTAGTCCTCTAGTTTTGAATGAGGGCAATTCCTCATCTCCTGATATGTATCCAAATAAGCTCCTTCCTTGTAGATAGGTCTTCATCCTCAGAGACCAAGCTTGGTAGTTGTTCCTGTCCAATTTGTCAATGAATGAAGGAAAACCATCTCCCATGTTTACCTTATTTTCTCTGATACCACTGTTGGGAGTGATGGTTGGATGCACTCAAGAGATTGAGTTGGTGCTGCTATACCTGCTTCACACCAGCCCTCCTTTGATTCCAGAAATGCTTAGTACACACCTTGAGCTTCCAAATGATACCAAGAAAGCATACATGTACTTTGTAAATGATTTGTGTAGTGATCAAACCAAAATAGATAACTTGGTTCCTTCACAAATCCAAAAACTTGCTATTTTTGTAATGATACCTGCTCAGTCTTTCATTCAGTGTGACCAGCACACTTACAACTGATCTAATTCCTTCTGGACATATTAAACTAGCTTAACAAGCTACCATTTGCAAGTGGAATGAGATAAAATGATGGACTATACTCAGAGAAAGATGTTTAGCAAAATTAGGGACACTCCCGACTTTTTAGGAACTCTGCAGAAAAAATACCAGTGATGACTTCGAGTACGATTTCTCTGAGATGGCTGATCCTCTGGCCTTGAAACTTTGTAGGCGTGTAGCATGCTTAGAGCTGATCCCAATGTGCTTTGAATCACTTGATTTGGTCTAGTAGATCCTAAGATATGCTCCTTTGAAGTTGACAGACTTGGAGCTGAAAACTCAGAGACAACAGAGATAGTGAATGTGTATACTTCTATTGATTAATGTTTGTACAATCTCATTAGCTTGACAAGCATAGCTAAATGAGGTATTGTGGTGTTGGCCATGAAGTAGCACACACACACAATGAGTTACAATGATAAAATGCCTCGGGAAGTGAGCTGAAGTGACTTACATACCCGCGACTTTTCCACTTCATCTTTTATAGAAGTTTTGTGATCATTTGAATTTGAAAATCAAATCTAGGCTCCCTAGAATCTCCCTTCTAAAAGTATGGAGATATTCTCTCCATTTACATCATTCAATTTCCATGACTAATCAAGTAGGTAAGTGATTTCAAGTAGGTGCCAAGTCACTAAGACTTTTACAATGGGTAAAGAGGTAAGAACTTATAAGCATAAGTTCATATGAACTTTGCTTTAAGTGAAGCCTTGATGAAAGTTGTCCAAGCTAGTCTTCCATGGTTCCAAGCCAAATGTGAAGGCTTGAAATGCACCAACACTATCTATCTATCTATCTATCTATCTATCTATCTATCTATCTATCTATCTATCTATCTATCTATCTATCTATCTATCTATCTATCTA
>CM035420.1:112208320-112215820 GCA_020310875.1 Ceratopteris richardii
ATGATATGTGATAGTGTTATATATATAAGCCCTTGCACTTGCATCTCTCTTCTGCCATAGCTTCAAAGCTTCTAGTTCTTCCTTCCTTAGTTGACTCTCATCTTAAAATTTAGGCTTTTCTTCTTCACCTGTCACATATATCATTAGATCCTTACTCATAAGTAAGGCTTCCATTCTCATTACCCAAGCAGGATAATTATCTCTGTCCAATTTTTCAATAGATACATGATCTGCCATAGTCTTCTTTCTTCTGCTTCAACTTGTGAGTATACAGTTAAAGAATGGTACCTTTTGTATATCTTTACCCTTGAGAATAGCTTCGAAGCACTCCTCTGATGTCTTTTGTTGTTGAACACCTCAGCTTTTACCTTCTTTAATGGAGAACTCTTCAATTCCTCTTCTATCTGCTCCTCCTTTCACTCACGAGAACCTTTCTGCTCTGATACTACTTGTTGATGTACAAAACATCACAAGAACTAAGCTAAAGTGGTATTAGAATACCTCCATAACCATCAATATCTTAGCAATACTCTGAACTTGAAAAACTTTACCACTGAACTTAGTGAATTTCAAAATTTACTTCTCAAAAATCTGTGCCTTTTCTTCAAGCTTCAAATCTGATCTGCATTAGCTTGATCTTTGTAAATTCTTTTGATTACTTGCTAATAGATGTTCTTGCTAATGTCAAGTAACACATACCAAGCAAAACTTTCAAGTAATAACTTCAAATTCTTCTGAAATTACTCCAACATTTGCACTATGTCTGAAATCTGAAAAATGACTTCATCGATTTGACATACCTTCACTGTTAGACTCTTTTATCCGAGTATGCGTTCCGTTTTGTAAATATCTTTTGACCAATTGTAGTTGAAGGTAGTAGCTTTAAAATGATCTATAACTCATTCAAAACTTTACACTGTACTATCAGATCTGACCTTAAGAAGATCAGGGAAAAGTGCGCTAGAAAACTCATAACTGTCAACTAACTTACACACTGATGTGAAATCACTTAGAACTCAATGTACAAGAGGAATTCAGTCAATTCCTTTTACACAAACATGTATTAACTATCAGAGAGAATGTGTACAAAATGGCTTGGCCTCATTCTGCTCATAGCCACAGAAAACTCTCATATATTGAATAGTTCATCCTCAACATCTCTCTCAGAAAAAACCCCACTTTTTCTCTATTCACTCAAGGATTACAAAATTGAGTTCTACTATTATTTTTCAACTCAAATTAACTTATATAAATCTGATTTACATACTCCTAGACTCTGATTCGTAATTTTTGAAGTTCTATCTCAAGACTACACTTCTAATTTTACACTAAATTACAATAGTGAATTTGTCCCTTCACTTAGGCTTAATTTTCTGAATGCTTTGTCTTCACTTCTCCTTGTCTTTCTTTTCCTTCATATATCTTCATATATTCATGTCTAATTAGTGAGTGAAGTCCCAACACTATCTATCTATCTATCTATCTATCTATCTATGTAACTCTCTCTCTATCTCTCTATCTATCTATCTATCTATCTATCTATTTATATATCTATCTATCTATCTATCTATCTATCTATCTATCTATCTATCTATCTATCTATCTATATCTATGTTGGAGCAAGACAATCAACAAATTGTGATTATACAAAGGGTAGAAGTAAAGACATGAAGAGAAGATTGAAGATCGATGTCATGAATTGAAGGAAAGAATCAGATAGAAAAGTTCTTTAATCAAATGTACATTAATTCTTTAGATACTTCAATATACTTGAAGTAGTTACGAGTTAGGACTTATATATATATATATATATATATATATATATATATATATATATATATATATATATATATATATATATATATATATATATATATATATATATATATATATATATAAGTACATGCTTGTAGTAGTATGAGATATAGAGAATAGAGTATGAGATGAGTTAGTTGATGTACATTGTACAAATCATCCATCAGATGTCTGAAGGAAATAGATAAGTGAAAATTTCAGATATGGCGCATCGATCTTCTCTCCCATTCTCCTTCTGTGATTAATCTTTTGAGAAATCCTTTTGCAGGTATCTAAGTCCATAGCTAATCTATCTATGACTATAATTTGAGAGGTTAATTGCAATCAAGTTGAGAGAATTCAGTTTAGGAACATTCATATGTGAAGATGTTCTGAGAGTCATCAAAACTGGCGCAGATTTCATGTTCAGAGAAATGGACATTGCTCAGTGCACAGTGTAAAGTTTTACACAAGTGAGGGCTCAAAATCTAAGTTGAGAGGTAAGCCATCTATGGCTAAAAGATCTTGATCAAATGGGATTTACTTTGGGAGAACCAGTGTTAAGAAGTTAGAGGTGTTAAGGTCGCCATTGCAAAGAAGCTGTTTCAGACATAGGTAAAGTGTTTCACACATTTCTCACAGTATACTCAATCATTTTGAGAAATTTAACTTGCAGAAGTTGCGCAACCTTAGGATGAAGCATTGTGCAAAGTTTTATAAAAAACTTTACAGGATTGATTAGTCAATCAGTAATTAATCTGTGGCAGACTTTTCAGGAAATTTCAATTTTCAACAGTTAGTCAAAATTCTGATAATTTGGTGATTGTTTTGTAAAATTAAGTGGAGTCTGAAGTTGTTCTTGATATAGAGGAGTTCTAAGTTCAAGTACAACTTGTTCTTTTGGAGATTAACACTCTCCATCAGTGGTATCAGAGCAGGATGTGTCAAAATTGAAGTGAACAAGACTCCGACTACTGCAGAAATACAAATCTTTACATCTCGAAGGTGCAAAAGGATAAAGGTTGAAGAAAACTTGAAGGTAGACACATTGAAGTTATCAAAAGGATCAGAAGGAGTAAGATTCAAAGTCAAGGTACATTTATTTCTCATAAAGCTTAAAGAATTGGCAATACAGGTAAAGAAACAATGGGGGATAGTCTCCAAATTGAGAAGCTGGATAGAGAGAACTATCCTGCATGGTCAATGAGGATGGAAGCTCATCTTATGAGCAAAGATCTGATGGGATACATCACAGGAGAGGAAGAAAAGCCAGAATTTAGAGACTCTAGTGTTCCAACTAGAGAGGAGCTTGCAGACATGAAGAATTGGATGAAGAAGGATGCTCAAGCAAGGAGCATAATCTACATGGCAGTCAATGACTATTTGCTTCCTCACATTAGAGGACTTGAAAGTGCATGTGACATTTGGAATGCTTTGGAAGAGCATTTCCAAAACACAACCAAATCAAGGAAGGCTTCACTATGGGCAGAATTTACTACTTTCAAGACGAAGGCCTCACAATCAATCTTTGATTATGTGACAAAGATGAAGAACATTGCAGATTCTTTAGGTGCAGTGGATGAAGATATTGAAGAAGATAAATTGGTAAGACAAATTCTCACAGGGCTAAAAGGAGATGAGAAGTGGAAGCCTTTTATTTTGTCTACAGAACTTTCATTAGATCACTTCACTCCTGATTTGAATCAATTGTTAGGTCATATGCTAACTTTTGAGAATGATATCAAAGGAGATGTTGATAAGAGTGCAGGTCATGCAATGTACTCTAAAGACAAGAAGAAATCTAACAAAGGAAAGCAACAATCAGGTGAAGAAGAAGGTACTTCAAACTAAGCAAATTTCATAAGAGGAAGAGGAAATGGCAGAAGTAGAGGAAGAGGCAGAAACAACAAAGATAATGCAAGAGCTTGTTGGATATGTGGTAGGACCAATCATCTATCTCATGATTGTTGGCACAACAATCAGAACAATGGTAATTATCAGAACTTTAATCAAAGAGCAAGAGGTGGTAGATTTCAGAGAGGAAACTTCAGAGGTAGAGGTGGTAGGAATTCTTTTGGAAGAGGTGGAGGAAGAAGCTTCCAAAATCAATCCTATAATAACACCTACTACAACTATGCATCAGATCAGAAGGAGGACTCGACTCTCATTATGAATGCAACATGTGAAACCTCACATGAGGACATGAGAGTGTTCTATATTGATTCAGGATGTAGTAATCATTTAAGTGGAAATATTGCTTTGATGACTGATCTAGATCATAATGCAATTAATCATACAGTTCAGACAGGTGATAATACAAAGCATAAGGTAAAGTCAATTGGTTCACTCAAAGCTAAAGATGGGAGCACTCTTCTGAGTAAGGTTCTTTATGTTCCCACAATTCCAAACAATTTGATCAGTGTAGGTCAAATTGTGAAAAAGGATATGAGGTAAGGTTCACCAATGATGGAGTCTATGTTGAAGACCCTAGTCAAGGGTATAAACAGGTTGTTACAGGAAAGAAGGAAGGGAGGCTTTTCATATTGAAGGTACAAGGAAATGTTGGACATGCTATGTTCACATATGGAGAGCAGAAGGTATCTGCATTGGATCTTTGGCATAAAAGACTTGGACATTTCAATGAGAGAGGTATTAAAGAAATGATTAACAATGATTCAGTGCTTGGGTTGCCTAACATTGCAGGTCAACACATGACATACAGATGTGAGGCATGTCAATTAGGTAAGGCCCATAAGCAACCTTATTCCAAGCATGGGTTTATGTATTTAGAAAGACTTGAGTTGGTGCATACAGATGTGTGGGGTCCTTCAAAGGACTTTAGTATAAATGGTTCAAGATATTATGTCATATATGTTGATGATGCTACCAGGTGGATCATAATTTATGTGATTAAAGAAAAGTCAGAAGTGTTTAATACATTTAAACACTATGATGCATATGCAGAAAGGATTACAGGTCAAAAATTGAAGAGACTAAGGTCAGATGGAGGGGGAGAGTATTTTTCAAATGAGTTCAATGATTACTTGTGGAATGTAGGTATAAAGAGAGAAGTTACTTGCAGGTACTCTCCTCAACAAAATGGGGTAGCAGAAAGAAGAAACAGGACACTTGTTGAATTTGCAAGGTCCATGATGAAAGAGAAGAATTGTCCAAATTATTTGTGGGCTGAGGCTATTAATACAGCTACATATTTGGTTAATAGATTGCCTTGTAAAGCTTTGCAAGGTATGACACCATATGAAGCTTGGTGGGGTAAGAGAACTACCTTGGATCATTGCAAAATATTTGGATGCTTGGCATATGCATATGTGCCATCTCAATTGAGGCATAAGTTGGAGCCTAAGGCAGAAAAATATGTATTCATTGGTTATGATGATAAGCAAATGGGATACAGGTTGTGGAGTCCATCCACAAAGCAATTCCTTGTATCCAAGGATGTTACATTTGATTAGCAAGGTACTTGGTATGCAGGTAAATATAATATACATGTAGATGTTGAAGAAGTAGTGGATCAAAGGAAAGGTAAAGCAAAGATTGAATTACTTGATGAAAATGAGAATAATGAAGTACATGTTGAAGTTGAAGAGAGGCCAAGGTTTGATCCAGAATATGATGAACCAGAGACTTCAAAAAGTGCAGAAGTTAGGAGGTCATCTAGGCACAAATGGCAACCCACAAGGTATAGCTATGACACCTCATTCTTGACTACTAAAGATTATGCTTATTTGGTAAAAGCAGATGAAGATCCATCTACATATGATGAAGCCAAAGGCAAGAGAAATTGGGAAGAAGCCATGCAAGAGGAGTATGATGCATTGATAGAGAATCAGACTTGGGATCTGGTTCCTAAACCTAATAGCCAAAAAATTATTGGATGTAAGTGGGTTTACAAAACAAAAAGATTTGCAGATGGAAGTGTGTCTAGGTACAAAGCTAGACTTGTTGTGAAAGGGTATGCACAGACATATGGAGTGGACTATGATGAGACCTATAGTCCTGTGGCAAAAATGACAACCATCAGAACTCTTATAGCAATTGCTGCTTGCAAACGTTGGAAGTTATCTCAATTAGATGTTAAAAATGCTTTCTTGAATGGATACATTTCAGATGAAGTTTACATGGAGCAACCAGATGGGTTCAAAGATCAAGTGAGTCCAAATTATGTGTGTAAGCTCAAGAGAGCTTTGTATGGGTTGAAGCAGGCCCCAAGCGCTTGGAATTATAGACTTGTAAAGTTCTTAAAAGATCTTGGATTTCAAGCATCAAAGGTAGATAGTAGCTTGCTAGTCAAAGCAAGTGAAGATGGATTCATTTATGTTTGTATTTATGTTGATGACATAATACTTACAAGAACGGATGATAAAGGAATACAAATGATCAAGAAGCAGATGAAGAAAGAGTTCAAAATCAGTGATTTGGGGAACTTGTCATTCTTCTTGGGAATGGAGATTTTATATACTCAACATGGAGTATATGTGACCCAAGAAAGGTATCTTAAAAATTTGCTAACCAAATTTAAAATGGAAGATTGCAGGGTTGCACCTACACCATTGGAAGTGAACCATAAATTGTCTAGATTTGGAGGAGAAGAATTCAGAGACATGAAGCTCTATCAAAGTTTGGTTGGTAGCTTGATTTATGCTACATTAACAAGGCCTGATTTGTCATATGTAGTTGGTGTGCTTTCACAATTCATGCATTGTCCTAGAAAGGAACATTGGATTCAAGGACAAAGAGTACTTAGGTACATCAAGGGTACACTCAGAGAAGGACTGTACTATGGATTTACTTCTGATACAAAAGTGAAGATATATAGTGATGCAGATTGGGCACGTAATGTGGATGATAGAAGATCAACACATGGATATTTGTGCTATGTAGGAGACAAATTGATTTCATGGTGTTCTAAGAAGCAACATACAGTTGCCTTGTCATCTACAGAAGCAGAATATAAAGATATGGTGGAAGCTGCAAAGGAGGTAATATGGCTAAAGACACTCATGAAGGTTTTTTGATGTGATTCAAAGTACTCCTATTATTTGTGGAGACAATATGAGTTCTCTATACTTGGCAGCTAATCCTGTGTTTCATGCTAGAACTAAACATATTGAAATACAGTATCATTTCTTGAGAGAGAAGGTTATTGATAAAGAGATTGAAGTCATACACACTCCTACAAAAGATCAACTTGCAGATATGATGACAAAAAGTTTAGATGGACCAAAGTTACAGAAGTTCAAAGACATGGCAGGAATAAAGAAGATGCAGATAATCACAATTGATGATTGAGGGGGAGCTGTTGGAGCAAGAAAATCAACAAATTGTGATTATACAAAGGGTAGAAGTAAAGACATGAAGAGAAGATTGAAGATCAATGTCATGAATTGAAGAAAAGAATCAGATAGCAAAGTTCTTTAATCAAATGTACATTAATTCTTTAGATACTTCAATATACTTGAAGTAGTTATGAGTTAGGACTTGTATATATATATATATATATATATATATATATATATATATATATATATATATATATATATATATATATATATATATATATATATATATATATATATATATATATATATATATATATATATATATATATATATATATATATATATATATATATATAAGTACATGCTTGTAGTCGTATGAGATATAGAGAATAGAGTATGAGATGAG
>CM035420.1:112228320-112250820 GCA_020310875.1 Ceratopteris richardii
ATTAGAGCACCTCTATATCAAGAGTAAGTCAAAACCTTCATCAATTTAGAGGATCAACATTCAATTATAAGAATTCTAGAAATTCTGTGAAAAAGATGATTCTACAGAAAGTGTGCTGCACATATCTTTTCCATTGACTTATCAAATGTGTAGATTTTTTTATAAAACTTTGCACCAGGTGTTGCCTAAAGATTGCGCACCTCCTCCAAGTCGAATCACTCCAAAAGACTTAGTAGATTTTGAGAAATCAACTTGACAAGTCACCTATGTCTAAAACTGTACTTCTGAGAAGTCAATTTAGACACCTATAATTTCTAAGACATGGTTCTCCAAGAATAGAACCCGTTTAAACAAATGCTTTTAGCCACAAGTAGCTTACCTTCCAACTTAAAGATTAAGTGCTTACTTGCTCAAAACTTTAAACTGTGGAGTGAGAAATGATCAAATCATTGACTTCAAATTTTGTGCGTGTTTCAGGAACCAATGAACACTTTTCACATATGAATGTTCCTACTCTCAATTCTCTCAACCTGATCACAATTAGAAGCTGAAAATTTGTACAGAGGTCAGTCATCTATAGACTTAGAGTTGTACAAAAGCATTTCACAAAAGATCTAACACATAAGGAGAAAACTCAGAAACATCGGGTGCAAAATTTCTGTCATTTTTGAAGGAGTTACAATTGAATGATGAGAGAGAGTTCAACTAACTTCTCATGTGTCTAATAACACTTATAACTTCTCCGTTCTCTATTTTCATGCTCTCTCATACTTTCCCCAACATTTTCCTTAGTATTTATAGACAAATATTTACAAACTTATGACTAATCAAAAGTATAAGTGACCTATTTCTGAACTAATGTACATATGTGTACATTTCTTTCAACTTCTGAATGTAAACTTCTTCCATGCTTCATAACTTGATCTTGTCTTCATTCTTTGACTTCCAAAACTTCAATTGTTTATTGATTTGCACCAACAGCTCCCCCTCAATCATCAATTGAGGTTTTCTCTATCTTCTTTATGCCTGCCATGTCTCTTAATCTCTTTAGCTTTGGTCCATCCAAGCTTTTGGTAAGCATATTAGCTATCTGATCTTTAGTTGAAGTATGTATGACTTCAATCTCTTTGTCCATCACCTTCTCTCTTAGAAAGTGATAGTGAATCTCAATGTGTTTGGTCCTGGCATGAAAAACAGGGTCAGCAGTAAATACAATGAACTCATGTTATCTCCATATATGATAGGTGTACTCTGTATAGTATCAAAACTCTTCATGAGAGTCTTAAGCCATATCACTTCCTTTGCAGCTTCAACCATGCCTTTGTACTCAGCTTCTGTAGATGACAAAGCAATTGTATGTTGGTTCTTTGAACACCAAGAGATTAACTTATCTCCCACATAACACATGTATCCATAGGTTGACTTCATATCATCTGGATTACCTGCCCAATCTGCATCACTATAAATCTTGATATTTGTATCTGATGTAAAACCATAATACAAACCTTCTTTGAGTGTACCCTTAATGTACCTCAACACTCTTTGACCTACAATCCAATGCTCTTTTCTAGGACAATGCATGAATTGAGACAAAATCCCAACTGCATATGATAAATCAGGCCTAGTTAATGTAGCATAGATAAGACTACCAACCAAACTCTGATATAACTTCATATCCTTGAATTCTTCTCCACCATATTTGCTCAATTTGTGGTTCACCTCCATTTGAGTAGGTGCTACCCTACAATCATTCATTTCAAACTTGATTAACAAGTTTCTCAAATACCTTTCTTGAGTCACATACACTCCATGTTGAGTGTATGAGATTTCCATGCCCAAAAAATATGACAAATCTCCCAAATCATTGATTTTGAACTCTTTCTCCATTTTCTTCTTTAGGCTTTGAATGCCTTTCTCATCTGTACCTGTAAGAATTATATCATCAACATATATGCACATATATATGAATCCATCATCACTTGCTTTTACAAGCAAGCTACTATCTACCTTAGATACTTGAAATCCAAGTTCTTTCAAGAAGTTCACAAGTCTATAGTTCCATGCCCTTGGGGCCTGCTTCAAGCCATACAAAGCTCTCTTGAGCTTACACACATGATCTGGATACCTTCCATCTCTGAATCCTTGAGGTTGGTCCATGAAAACATTATCTGAAATGTAACCATTCAAAAAAGCATTCTTCACATCTAATTGACACAATTTCCAACCTTTACATGCAGCAATTGTTGGTGCAAAACAAGCCTACACACATTGGCTTGGAAATTGGAACCTTGGAAGAACTAAAGCTTGAACCCTTGGAGGATATATTTACAAGAATCAAGAACCATAGGAACTTAGTCTTATTGATTCTTACCTTTTATCTCATGTAAAAGTCTATATGACTTTAACCACTCATGTAATCACACCTAACTGAGAAAGTCGTGGAAACTTTGATTGATTGAATAGGTGAATGATTGAGAGAATATCTCATTCACTTTTAGGTACAAGATTCTAGGAGATTGACATGATTTTGAAATTCAAAATCTCACTCAATCCCTATATAATATACAAGTCAAAAGTCGCGGATATATTTTTCACTCCTCCTGAGGCAATTCTGTGTCAATCCTTGAGTGTGTGAGAGCTACACCATAGCCTACACCTCTGAGTACCATTGAGCATCACATTACATGCCAATGGGAATGTACAATCATTAGATTTAATCAATATACTTACATTCATAATCTCTGTTTTCTCTGAGTGACTACCTTCAACTCTATCAACTTCCAAGAGGCATATCTCAAGATCTACTGAACCAAATTGGATGATTCAAAGCACATTGGAACAAGCTTGAAGCATACTACATGCATACAAAATTTGAATGTCATTGGAGCTACCGTGTGCGAGAAATTGCACTCGGAGTGATCTCTGATATTTGTCTATACAGTTCCTAAAATATCGGGGGTGTCCCTAAGTTTCCTAAATTGATTTCTCAGAGTGTAGTTTGTCATTTCCTCTCATTCCACTTGCAAATGAAAGCTTGTTAAGCTAAATGATTATGTTCAAAAGCAATTAGATCAATTTTAAGTGTGCTGGTCACACTGAGCATAACTCTGAGCAGGTGTCAATACCAAAATAGCAAGTTTTTTTCAGGATTTTGAAGTCACAAGTAGTCTGTCTTGATTTGATCATTACTCATAACATTTGCAAAGCACATATATGGTTTCTTGGTATCATTTGGAAGCTCAAGGAGTCTTCTAAGCATATCTGAAGAGAAAGGAGGGCAGGTGTGAAGCAGGTTTTGCAGCATCAACTGATCTCTTGAGTGCATCCAGCCATCACATCCAACAGTGGTATCAGAGCAAATAAGGTAATCATGGGTGATGGTTTCCCTTCCTTCATTGACAAATTAGACAGGAACAACTACCAAGCTTGGTCATTGAGAATGAAGACCTATCTACAAGGGAGAAGCTTATTTGGATACATATCAGGAGATGAGGAATTGCCCTCATTCAAAACTAGAGGCCTACCCACAAAGGATGAACATGAGAGGCTCAATCAATGGTGTGCAAAAGATGCTTTGGCAAGGTCATATCTTCTAAACTCTATTTCCGATTTTCTTCTACCTCATGTAAGGAATTGCAAAACTTCCCAAGAGACTTGGGAAACCTTATCAACATATTTTTCATCAAGCACAAGGGCCAGAAAGAATCAGCTATGGGTTGAGTTTACAACTCTTAGGAAGCAATCAAAACAATGTGTCTCAGATTTTGTCACCAAGGTCAAAGACATTGCAGACCAACTTGCAAGTGTTGGAGAAGAAATTGAGGAAGAGCAAATAGTTAGACAAGTGATTAATGGACTAAAGGCAGATGACAAGTGGGAGAGCTTTACCACAACAATGGACTTATACATGGACATCCAAGCACCTGATCTAACAACTCTGATTGGACAACTCTTTACTCATGAAGCAAAGATCACAAAGAATGGAGAGCAATCAAAAGGTAACCATCCTTCTGCCCTATATACTGATAAAAAGACTAAGGACAAGGGTAAGAGTAAAAAGGTTGAAGAAGAAGGCTCTACCTGCCAAGCAAACTATGCAGGAAGAGGTAGATCATCTAGAGGTAGGGGCAGAGGAGGTAAGTCAGGTAGGGGGAGACCCTACAATCAATCTCCATGCAATATCTGTGGTTTGTCTAACCATACTACAGATGAATGCTACAAAAACTACAAGAACCAAAGAGGAAGAGGTCACCAAAGAGGAGGATACTCTCAAGGCAGAGGCAGATTCAACCAATCTCAAGGTTATCATGGCTACAACAATAATTACAACAACAACTACAATCACAATGGCAACTATCAAGGTGGATACAGAAATAGGAAAGACTACAACAATTATGCAGAGGAACAAGATGATTCCTTGTTGATCATGAACATGACATCTAAGTCAGGTATCAATGATGAACACTTATTCTATATTGATTCAGGTTGCTCTAATCATGTAGCTGGAAATGTTTCCTTACTCTCTGATTTGGAAGAACCCAAAGGCAAGCACCAAGTGCAGACAGGTGATGACACTAAACACTCAGTTGTTAAAGTAGGCAATGTCAAAACTAGTGATGGTAATCAGAATTTATTGAGCAGAGTATTGTATGTTCCAACAATCACCAAGAATCTGATGAGTGTAGGTCAGATTGTGGAAAAAGGTCTACAGGTCAGGTTCACTCAACATGGTGCATATGTGGAGGATCCAAGACATGGATTCAAAAGGATAGCCAAGGGAGAAAAATCAGGTAGATTGTTTACCTTTGAACTTGAAGACACTAAGAGTATTGCTTTATACAACTATAAAGATCAAACACTATCAGAATTGGAGATTTGGCACAAAAGATTAGGTCACATTGGAGAGAGGACCTTAAAACAAATGAGTAGGGATCAATGTGTGCTTGGGATACCTAATGTATCCAAGCAACACATGATATATAAGTGTGGGGCTTGTCAATTTGGTAAGTCACACAGATTGCCCTATACCAAGAAAGGTTTTATGCATGAAGATTATCTGGAATTGGTGCATACAGATGTTTGGGGACCTAGCAAGGAGCCATCCATATCTGGATCAAGGTACTATGTGTGCTTTATTGATGATTATAGCAGGTGGACTGTCTTATACTTCATGAAACATAAAGATGAAGTATTTAATTGTTTCAAAAAATATCTTGCACTAGTTGAAAATCAAACAGGTAGACATTTGAAGAGGCTAAGGTCAGATGGTGGTGGAGAATACTTCTCCAATGACTTTGAAGATTTCTTGTAGGAAAGAGGCATCAAGAGGGAGATTACTACAAGGTACTCACCTGAACAAAATGGGGTAGCTGAAAGAAGGAATAGACTCATTGTAGAGACAGCTAGGTCTATGCTAAATGAAAAGAAATTGCCAAATTATCTTTGGGCAGAGAGTGTATCTACTGCCACATATTTAATTAACAGGTTGCCATCAAAGACACTTGATGGAATGACACCCTATGAGGCTTGGCATGGTAAGAGACCATCTTTGGATCACTGCAAAATTTTTTGGTTGTGTTGCATATGTGCATATTCCCTCACAGGTAAGAGGAAAGCTAGACCCTAAAGCTGAAAAATGTATCTTCATTGGTTATGATTTGAATCAGAAGGGATACAGGTTCTATAACCCCTCAAACAAAGGCTTTAAGGTAAGCAGAGATGTCATCTTTGATGAAAATGACTCATGGTATGAAAATGAGTGCAGGAAAGTTAGCCTACCTTATGATATGGAAGAAGACTTTCCCAAGCTTATCAGAGAAGAACCAATTTAGAAAGAGTACACAAGCTCAGATGATGAAGACACCATCAACATTGAAGAGTTCAAGGCTTGGAAATCCAAAGGGAAGATGAAGATGAAGCAACTAGAAGATAATCCAGAATCCTCAACTCAAGCTATGAGGAAATCTCAGAGAGAAAAGAAAAAACCTATTAGGTATGGGTATGATACTTCACTTGTAACCAAGCACTCTGTATATCTTGCAAAGGATCTCTTGAATGAAGAACCAGGTACATTTGAAGAAGCAATTACTAAACCAAAATGGAAGGAAGCAATGGATGAAGAAATGGAGGCTCTCAAGGAGAGTAATACTTGGGACTTGGTACCCAAGAAGGACTCCATGAAGGTGATAGGATCCAGATGGATCTACAAACTCAAGAGAAACTCAGATGGTACAATAAGCAGGTATAAAGCTAGGTTGGTAGCCAAGGGTTTTGCACAAACCCAAGGCATTGATTATGAGGAGACATTCTCTCCTGTGGCCAAGATGCCAACTATCAGAGTTATGGTGAGTGTAGCTGCATCCAAGAATTGGAACATGTACCAATTGGATGTGAAGAATGCATTCTTGAATGGATGGATATCTGAAGAAGTCTACATGTCACAACCACCTGGCTATGAAGATCCCAATAAGGTAAATCATGTTTGTAAATTGAAGAAGGCTTTATATGGATTGAAGCAGGCACCTAGAGCATGGAATTACAGGTTGACAACTTATCTCCTAGATCAAGGATTTGTGATGAGTAAAGCAGATAATTCATTGTTTATCAAAAGGAACAATTCAGAGGTAATATACTTGTGTGTCTATGTTGATGACATCATTATTACAGGAAATGATGTTCAGGGAATAAGACACATCAAAGGACAGATGATGAAGGAATTCAAGATAAATGATCTTGGATTATTAAAGTACTTCCTAGGACTTGAATTGGTCTACACAAATTCAGGTATCTTTATTACTCAGAAGAAGTACATTCAAGACATGGTCAAGAAGTTTAATTTGCAGGAAGCTAAAGTTTCAAACATTCCTATGGAGGTCAACCACAAACTCAGTGCACATGAAGGAGAAGAACTCAAAGATATTATAGGTTACCAAAGTCTAGTAGGTAGTCTAAATTATGCTACCTTAACCAGGATTGATATATCATATGGTGTTAGTGTACTTAGCCAATTTATGCACAAACCAAGAGTACCTCATTTGGAGGCAGCAAAGAAGATAGTAAAGTACCTAAAGGGAACACAAAACCATGGTTTGTACTTTCCATATTCATCAGACATTGATATTAAGGTATACTCAGATGCAGATTGGGCAGGTTGCAAGGATGACAGGAGAAGCACATCTGGTTACATATGCTTTGCAGGTGATAAACCAATTTCTTGGTCATCCAAGAAACAACCCACAGTAGCTTTGTCATCTACTGAGGCAGAATATAGAGGGCTAGCCAATGCCACTCAAGAAGCCATATGGTTGAAGCTATTATATTCAGAATTGGGCCTATACACAAGGCCACCAATCATATTTGGTGATAACACAAGTTCTCTTCACCTAGCAGCTAATCCAATTTATCATGCTAGGACAAAACACATAGAGGTTCATTACCACTATGTGAGGGAGAAGTTACTTAGCAAAGAAATTCAATTATCATATGTGTCTACTAATATACAATGTGCAGATTTGCTTACTAAAGCTCTGGATGGAAGCAAGCTATGCAGATTTAAATCCATGATTGGATTGCAGGAAATAATTGAAGACTAGAGAAGAAGACTTGAGCCAAAGTGTTTGGCTTGAGGGGGAGCTGTTGGTGCAAAACAAGCCTACACACATTGTCTTGGAAATTGGAACCTTGGAAGAACTAAAGCTTGAACCCTTGGAGGATATATTTACAAGAATCAAGAACCATAGGAACTTAGTCTTATTGATTCTTACCTTTTATCTCATGTAAAAGTCTATATGACTTTAACCACTCATGTAATCACACCTAACTGAGAAAGTTGTGGAAACTTTGATTGATTGAATAGGTGAATGATTGAGAGAATATCTCATTCACTTTTAGGTACAAGATTCTAGGAGATTGACATGATTTTGAAATTCAAAATCTCACTCAATCCCTATATAATATACAAGTCAAAAGTCGCGGATATATTTTTCACTCCTCCTGAGGCAATTCTGTGTCAATCCTTGAGTGTGTGAGAGCTACACCATAGCCTACACCTCTGAGTACCATTGAGCATCACATTACATGCCAATGGGAATGTACAATCATTAGATTTAATCAATATACTTACATTCATAATCTCTGTTTTCTCTGAGTGACTACCTTCAACTCTGTCAACTTCCAAGAGGCATATCTCAAGATCTACTGAACCAAATTGGATGATTCAAAGCACATTGGAACAAGCTTGAAGCATACTATATGCATACAAAATTTTAATGTCATTGGAGCTACCATGTGGGAGAAATTGCACTCGGAGTGATCTCTGGTATTTGTCTGTACAGTTCCTAAAATATCGGGGGTGTCCCTAAGTTTCCTAAATTGATTTCTCAGAGTGTAGTTTGTCATTTCCTCTCATTCCACTTGCAAATGAAAGCTTGTTAAGCTAAATGATTATGTTCAAAAGCAATTAGATCAATTTTAAGTGTGCTGGTCACACTGAGCATAACTCTGAGCAGGTGTCAATACCAAAATAGCAAGTTTTTTTCAGGATTTTGAAGTCACAAGTAGTCTGTCTTGATTTGATCATTACTCATAACATTTGCAAAGCACATATATGGTTTCTTGGTATCATTTGGAAGCTCAAGGAGTCTTCTAAGCATATCTAAAGAGAAAGGAGGGCAGGTGTGAAGCAGGTTTTGCAGCATCAACTGATCTCTTGAGTGCATCCAGCCATCACATCCAACAGCAATTTCTATGAGTGTCCTGATGGTTGTCATCTTTGCCACAAGACTATAAGTCTCATCATAATCAACACCATATGTTTGAGCAAACCCTTTCACAACAAGTCTAGCTTTGTACCTAGACACACTTCCATTTGCAAATCTCTTTGTCTTGTAGACCCACTTGCATCCAATAATCTTCTAGCTATTTGGTTTAGGAACTAATTCCCAAGTTTGATTTTCCATCAATGCATCATATTCTTCCTGCATAGCTTTCTCAAAATTTTCCTTAACTTTTGCCTCTTCAAATGTAGAAGGGTCTTCATCTGCCTTTATCATGTAAGCATAATCTTTGGTAGCCAAAAAAGAAGTATCATAGCTATACCTTGTAGGTTGCCACTTGTGTCTTGATGACCTTCTGAGTTCTCCACTCCTTGAGGTTTCTGGTTCATCACAATCAGGATCAAATCTTGGCATTTCTTCAACTTCAACCTGCACTTCATTATTCTCTTGTTCATCAAATATCTGAACCCTTGATTTACCTTTCTTTTGACTCACAATTTCTTCATCATCTGTATTAATATTGATTGTACCTGTATACCAAGTACCTTGCTCATCAAAAGTAACATCTTTTGATACAAGAAATTGTTTTGTGGATGGACTCCACAACCTATATCCCATCTGCTTATCATCATAACCAATAAACACATACTTTTCAGCTTTAGGTTCCAATTTGTGTCTTAATTCTGATGGCACATATGCATATGCCAAACACCCAAATACTTTGCAATGATCTAACGTAGTTCTCTTACCCCACCATGCTTCATATGGTGTCATACCCTGCAAGGCTTTACATGGTAACCTATTGACCAAATAAGTAGCTGTATTTACATCCTCAGCCCACAAATAACTAGGGCAACTTTTCTCCTTGATCATGGATCTTGCAAACTCAACAAGAGTTCTATTCCTCCTTTCTGCTACACCATTTTGTTGAGGAGAGTACCTGCAAGTAATTTCCCATTTTATACCTGCATTCCACAAGTAATCACTGAACTCATTAGAGAAATACTCTCCCCCTCCATCTGACCTTAGTCTTTTCAATTTATGACCTGTAATTCTCTCTGCATACACATGATAATATTTGAATGTATTGAACACCTCTTACTTATCTTTGATCACATAAATAGGTATCCATCTGGTAGCATCATCAACATAAATCACATAATACATTGAACCATTGATACTAAAATCCTTTGATGGTCCCCACACATCTGTGTGAACCAACTCAAGCTTTTCTTAGTACATAAAACCATGCTTGGAATAAGATTGCTTATGAGCTTTACCTAATTGACATGCCTCACATCTGTATGTCATATGTTGATCTGCAACATTAGGCAATCCAAGCACTGAACCATTGTTAATCATGTCTTTGATACCTCTTTCATTGAAATGTCCAAGCCTCTTGTGCCAAAGATCTAACTCAGAGATCTTATGTCCTCCATAAGTGAACAAGGCATGACCAACATTACCTTGAATCTTCAATGTGAACAATCTTCCTTCTTTCTTCCTTGAAACAATTTTTTTATACCCATTGCTAGGGTCTTCCACAAACACTCCTTCATTAGTGAACCTAACTTCATAACCTTTTTCAACAATTTGTCCTACACTTATCAGATTTTTAGGAATTGTAGGAACATACAAAACCTTACTCAATAAGGCGCTACCATCCTTGGCTTTCACTGACCCAATTGACTTCACATTGTGCTTTGTATTGTCACTTGTTTGAACAACATGATTAGATACCTTATTCTCCAAATCAGTCATCAATGCTATGTTACCACTCACGTGATTGCTACACCCTGAGTCAATGTAGAAGACTCTTTGATCTTCACTCTGCCTTTCACAAGTTGCATTCATTATCAATGTTGAATCCTCCTTCTGATCTGAAGCATAATTGTAGTAGGTATTGTTATATTGTTGACTTTGGAATCCTCTACCTACATTTCTTCCAAAATAACCCCTACTACCTCTACCTCTGAAATTACCTCTTTGATTTCTACCACCTCTTCCTCTTGAATTATAGTTCTGATTATATCCACCACTACTCTGAGTATTATGCCAACAATCATTAGCTAAATGATTTGTCTTACCACAAATCCAACAATCTTTGGCTCCATCTTTGTTACTCCTGCCTCTTCCTCTACCTTTGCCACCTCCTCTTCCTCTTAGGAAGTTGGCTTGACTAGTTGTGCCTTCATCTTCACCTGATTGTTGCTTTCCTTTGTTAGCTTTCTTCTTGTCTTTAGAGTTCATTGCATGACCTGTACTCTTCTCACTTTCTCCTTTGACATCCTGCTCAAAAGTTAGCATATGACCTAGCAACTGATTTAAATCAGGAGTGAAATGATCAAGTGATAATTATGTAGACAAAATGAATGGCTTCCACTTGTCATCACCTCTCAAACCTGTGAGTATTTGCCTTACCAACTTACCCTCCTCAATATCTTCATCAACAGCTCCTAATGCATCTGCAATGTCTTTCATCCTTGTTACATAATCTGAAATGGATTGAGAGGCCTTCTTCTTGAAAGTGGTAAATTCTGCCCACAAGGATGCCTTCCTTGACTTTGTAGTGTTTTGGAAATGCTCCTCCAAAGCATTCCAAATATCACTTGCACTTTCAAGACCTCTAATGTGAGGTAGCAAGTAATCATTGACAGCCATGTAGATAATGCTCCTAGCTTGAGCATCTCTTTTCATCCAATTCTTCAAATCTGATAATTCTTCCCTAGTTGGAACACTAGGATCTCTGAATTGTGGCTTTTCTTCTTCACCTGTAATGTAAGCTATCAAGTTTTTGCTCATTAAATGAGCTTCCATCCTCATTGACCATGTTGGATAGTTCTCTCTATCCAACTTCTCTATTTCAAGAGAATCTCCCATCCTTCCTTCTCCTGTGTATTGAATTCTTCAAACTTTATGAAGTATAAAGTTACCTTTACTTTGAATGACACTCCTTTTGTCTTCGTTGGTGTCGTATGATCTCCTTCTCAAGCTTTTCTTCCAAGCTTTCACCTTTTGAATCTTCAGATGTCAAATTCTTTGTACCTGCAGCAGTCGAAATCTTCCTTTCCTTAATTCTGATGCTTCCTGCTCTGATACCACTAATGGAGAGTATTTATCTCCAAAAGAACAACCTACTCTTGAAATTAGAGCACCTCTATATCAAGAGTAAGTCAAAACCTTCATTAATTTAGAGGATCAACATTCAATTATAAGAAGTCTGGAAATTCTGTGAAAAAGATGATTCTATAGAAAGTCTGTTGCACATATCTTTTCCATTGACTTATCAAATGTGTAAACTTTCTTATAAAACTTTGCACCAGGTGTTGGCTAAAGATTGCACACCTCCTCCAAGTAGAATCACTCCAAAAGACTCAGTAGATTTTGAGAAATCAACTTGAAAAGTCACCTATGTCTAAAACTGTACTTCTGAGAAGTCAATTTAGACACCTATAATTTCTAAGACATGGTTCTCCAAGAATAGAAACCATTAAAACAAATGCTTTTAGCCACAAGTAGCTTACCTTCCAACTTAAAGATTAAGTGCTTACTTGCTCAAAACTTTAAACTGTGGAGTGAGAAATGATCAAATCATTGACTTTGAATTTTGTGCCTGTTTCAGGAACCAGTGAACACTTTTCACATATGAATGTTCCTACTCTCAATTCTCTCAACCTCATCACAATTCAAAGCTGAAAATTTGTACAGAGGTCAGTCATCTATAGACTTAGACTTGTACAAAAGCATTTCACAAAAGATCTAACACATAAGGAGAAAACTCAGAAACATCAGGCACAAAATTTCTGTCATTTTTGAAGGAGTTACAACTGAATGATGAGAGAGAGTTCAACTAACTTCTCATGTGTCTAATAACACTTAGAACTTCTCCTTTCTCTATTTTCATGCTCTCTCATACTTGCCCCGACATTTTCCATAGTATTTATAGACAAATATTTACAAACGTATGACTAATCAAAAGTATAAGTGACCTATTTCTGAACTAATGTACATATGTGTACATTTCTTTCAACTTCTAAATGTAAACTTCTTCCATGCTTTATAACTTGATCTTGTCTTCATTCTTTGACTTCCAAAACTTCAATTGTTGATTGATCTGCACCAACACCAAACTCAACATGAGAGTTTTTGGTCACTTGGCAATAAAAGAGGCAAGGGAGGACACTCAAGAATAGATGAAGGAGCCATGGAAGCCCCCTTGTAGCTACTTCATTTGTTTTGAGTCATTTCGTTCAGTTCACTCTCATAGAGTATGTCCAGCCGCACACCCATTTTTGCATAGTCTACTTGTGAGAGTCATATCTCTCAATATATGTATCCAATTTTAGTGTTTAAACATTCATTGGAAAGATTATCTTGATTACGTCCTTTGTCTAGAACAGTTGTGAGGTATTCAGGTTTTTGTGAAGTCCAGTTTTCAGCCTAACTGAGTGGATAGGTAGTCTGTTTTGAATCAAATAGTTGCCAACTCAAATCTACTCCAAATTGAGTGTTTGATATCTCATTTCAAAGCTCTAGGTGTCTTGTTTGAGTAACCAAAGTTTCAAGTTTATTGGATATTTCAGTTGGTACTAGTTTTCATTTGAAGGTTCTACTGTTGGTAAGAGTCTTGATCCTGAGAAGGTTTTCTACACTTTCTGCTATGAGTAGGAGAGGAATTCTCCAAAACATCTATCTATCTATCTATCTATCTATGTATCTATGTATCTATCTATCTATCTATCTATCTATCTATCTATCTATCTATCTATCTATCTATCTACCTATCTATCTATCTATCTATCTGTCTATTTATCTATCTATCTATCTATCTATCTACCTACATACCTACCTACGTACCTACGTACCTACCTACCTACCTACCTATCTATCTTTCATGAGCATAACCTTTCACAAGGATGCATACATAAGCACTTGCATTGCATAGATGTCTTACACAAATTAAGAAGCATATCACACTATCCACAAGCTTACACAAAAGCTTCAATATTCAGCCATGTACATAATCAAAACTTGCACTTCATTCAATTGAGTGCAATACCTCAAACACACATACAATGTTCATATGCAACTATATGTAGTTGCTCATCCAAGATTCTTTGCTTGAATCTTCATCTCCTTCTATGGGCTGCTCATAAATCCTCAATAAAGTGATTAGTATCCCTTATACCATGACTCAAATATCAACATATCTACTAGAGAGTAGGAAAAGAGAGTGTATCACTTCAAATAACATAAAGCAACAAAATTCTCTTACATACCAAAAGCTTCATCTCCATAGCTTTCCAATGAGCATGATAGCTCCAAGCTTTCCTTTATCATCTCTGCATCTTCAAGATCTCTTTGCATATTCATGGGCTCCACTCCCAATGCCCTACAACTAAAGCTCTGATACCAAAATGTAGAGAATTTTCACTCCAATACACTCCAATACACGTAATGGAAGTTAGAGAACCTCTTCTAGAATCTTCCCTCTAAGACACATGCATACTAAAACCTGATTCAATTACAATTCAGAGATCCAATGACTCTCCAATTTTGTCCACACACAGAAAGCTCTATTAGTTTTCTAACAAGCTATAGAACACTCCATTTGGAGTTCATTTGTCTAGGTAACCGACTGCACAAAGTTAGACTACCTATCATCTCAGGTTATGCAAAAAACTGAGGTTCACAAGAAATGTTCCCAGTAAGTATTGGAGAATGATCTGACAAAGATACTTGCGATACAAAGAGAAAAAGAGATATTCTTTTCAACAATATATTACATGCATTAATTGGGTAAGTACGTAGAGAGATATGACCGTCACAAGGTGGCTATGTATAGAAAAGGTATGTGGTTGGAATACCTTTTTGCATTCTAGCATCCAAATCAGGTACCTTCAGATCTCCATTGGTGAGAGAATGCCCAGCATATGCGTCTCCACCATCTCCTTGTCATCTCCACAAATTTTCACGTTGAAATGAACTCTTTATATAGAGTTATGGCCATAGGACTTTTCACCTACCCTTGTATCTTCTCTCACCTCTTGACCTTTCGTTTCTTGTCCTTTGTCCTTCCATTTGCTTGGGTGACCTTTGGTACTCGAAATCACTCCATATGGATAAGGCCATGAATTTTTCTAGTATTCCATCTCTCTAGAAATATTTTGGCTTTTATATAAGCCATAAATACATTTGCCCTTTTTAATTCAACACTCTACTTTAAGGTTATGAGTGTGCCCTTTACATTTTTAGGGTGTAGTTTCATTTTGGGCTTACAACAAATACATAAATGATGAAGAGGTAATAGATGAAAGGTGATTATGTGCCAAGCCTCACAATTGGAGCTTGCACATGTTCCATAATTTTCAACATCTATCTATCTATCTATGTACTTATCTATCTATCTATCTATCTATCTATCTATCTATCTATCTATCTATCTATCTATCTATCTATCTATCTATCTATCTATCTATCTATCTATCTATCTATCTATCTATCTATCTATCTATCTATCTATCTACATATCTATCAATCCATCTATACATCCATCTATCTATCTATCCATCTATCTATCTATCTATCTATCTATCTATCTATCTATCTATCTATTTATCTATATATCCATCCATCTATCTATCTATCTATCTATCTATGCATCTATCTATGTTTATATCTATGTATCCATCTATGTACTTATCTATCTAACTATCTATCTATCTATCTATCTATCTATCTATCTATCTATCTATCTATCTATCTATCTATCTATCTATCTATCTATCTATCTATCTATCTATCTATCTATCTATCTATCTATCTATCTATCTATCTAGCTATCTATCTATCTACCTATCTATCTATCTATCTATCTATCTATCTATCTATCTATCTATCTATCTATCTATCTATCTATCTATCTATCTATCTATCTATCTATCTATCTATCTATCTATCTATCTATCTATCTATCTATCTATCTATCTATCTATCTATCTATCTACCTATCTATCTATCTATCCTATCTATCTATCTATCTATCTATCTATCTATCTATCTATCTATCTATCTATCTATCTATCTATCTATCTATCTATCTATCTATCTATCTATCTATCTATCTATCTATCATCTATCTATCTATCTATGAGTTTATCTATCTATCTATCTATCTATCTATCTATCTATCTATCTATCTATCTATCTATCTATCTATCTATCTATCTATCTATCTATCTATCTATCTATCTATCTATATATCTATATATATATCTATCTATCTATCTATTGTTGGTGCAAGGAAAACAACAATCAAAGCTTTTATGAAGTTTTGAAGTCAAGGATTGAAGAAAAGATCAAGTTATGAAGCATGAAGAAAGTATATGTTCAGAGAATGAAGATATGTATACATATGTACATTAACTTCGAGTTAGCTTTACGTATTTATCTATATATATACAAGGAAAATGTTGGGGCAAATATGAGAGAGCATGTGAATAGAGAAATTAGAAGTGTTATGAGTCATTAGACGTTTTAGACAGGAGTAAGATCTCTCTCATCACTCAGATGTAAAGTTTTCCAGAAATGAAGAAAAGTTGCACTCGATATTTCTGAGACTTCTCCTTGTGTGTTGTATCTTTTGTGAAATGCTTTTGTACAAGTCTAAGTCTATAGTTGATTGACCTCTGTACAAATTTTCAGCTTCTAATTGTGGTCAGGCTGAGAGAATTGAGTGTAGGAACATTTACATGTATAAATATAAAGAAGGGAAGTTGTAGGAGGTGCAACATTCCATGCTAATGTTTTGGTCAGTTCTCCTTCCACAGTGTAAAGTTTGGAGCAAGCAACCACTTATTCTTTAATTTGGAGGGTAAACTACCTGTCACTAAAAGTATTTGATTAAAAATATTCTAGTTTGGGAGAATCAAGCTTTAGAAGTTGCAGGTGTCAAAGTCGACTGTAAATAACTATAGTTTTAGACATAGGTGACTTGTTAAGATCATTTCTCAAGATCTACTGAGTTTTTTGGAATGATTTAACTTGGAAGAGGTGTGAAAACTATAGGCAACACCTTGTGCAAAGTTGTATAAAAAACTTTAGACATTTGATAAGTCAATGAGTGAGTTATGTGCAGCATACTTTCTGTGTAGTCACCTTCTTCACAGTTTGTTCATGATTTTTGAAATTGAGTATTGATTCTCCAAATTGGTGAAGGTTTTAAGTTATTCTTGATATAGAGGTGCTCTAACTTCAAGGATAACTTGTTCTTTTGGAGATTAACACTCTCCATTAGTGGTATCAGAGCAGGAAGCATCAAAATTGAAGAAAGGAGGACCCCGACTACTGCAGCTATAAAGAATTCAACATTTGAAGATATAAAAGGTGAAAGATTGAAAGTAAATCTTGAGAAGGAGGTCAGAAGATATCAAGGAAGACAAAATGAGTATCTTTAAAAGCAAAGGTAACCTTATTCCTCATAAAGCTTGAAGGATTTAATACACAGGTGAAGAAAGGATGGGAGATTCTCTTCAGATAGAGAAATTGGATAGAGAGAACTATCCAGCATGGTCAGTGAGGATCGAAGCTCATCTTATGTCAGATTTGAAGACTTAGATGAAGAGAGATGCTCAAGCTAGGAGCATTATCTATATGGGAGTTAATGACTACTTGCTACCTCACATTAGAGGTCTTGAAAGTGCAAGTGATATATGGAATGCTTTGGAGGAGCATTTCCAAAACACCACAAAGTCAAGGAAGGAATCCTTGTGGGCAGAGTTTACCACATTTAAGAAGAAGGCCTCTCAATCCATTTCAGATTATGTAACAAGGATGAAGGACATTGCAGATGCATTAGGAGCAGTTGATGAAGATATTGAGGATGATAAATTGGTAAGGCAAATCCACAAGTTTAAGAGGTGATGACAAATGGAAGCCATTCATTTTGTCTATTGAACTATCACTAGATCATTTTACTCCTGATTTGAATCAGTTGCTAGGACACATGCTAACCTTTGAGCAGGATGTCAAAGGTGAAGATGATAAAAGTACAGGTCAAGCAATGTATTCAAAGGATAAGAAGAAGAATAGCAAAGGGAAGCAACAAGCAAATGAAGATGAAGGTACAACTAGCCAAGGTAACTTCCTAAGAGGAAGAGGAGGTGGCAAAGGTAGAGGAAGAGGCAGAAGTAATAAAGATGGAGAAAAAGCTTGCTAGATTTGTGGTAAGACAAATCACTTAGCTCATGATTGTTGGCATAATACTCAGAATAATGGTGGATATAATGAGAACTTTAATTCAGGAGGAAGAGGTGGCAGAAATCAAAGAGTTAACTTTAGAGGTAGAGGTTACTTTGGAAGAAATGCACGTAGAGGATTCCAAAGTCAACAATACAACAATACCTACTATAATTATGCTTCAGATCAGAAGGAGAATTCAACATTGATAATGAATGCAACTTGTGAAAAGGAAAGTGAAGACCAAAGAGTCTTCTACATTGACTCAGGGTGTAGCAATCACCTGAGTGGCAACATAGCTTTGATGATTGATTTGGAGAATAAGGGAACTAATCATGTAGTTCAAACAGGTGACAATACAAAGCACAATGTGAAGTCAATTGGATCAATGAAGGCCAAGGATGGAAGTACTCTCTTGAGTAAGGTTTTGTATGTTCCTACAATTCCAAAGAATCTGATATGTGTAGGACAAATTGTTGAAAAAGGTTATGAAGTTAGGTTCACTAATGAAGGTGTTTTTGTGGAAGACCCAAGCAATGGGTATAATTAAATTGTTTCAGGGAAGAAAGAAGGAAGATTGTTCACATTGAAGCTTCAAGGGAATATTGGTCATGCCTTGTTCACCTATGGAGGACATAAGATATCTGAGTTAGATCTTTGGCACAAAAGGCTTGGACATTTCAATGAAAGAGGTATCAAATATATGGTTAACAATGGTTCAGTAGTTGGGTTGCCTAATTGATGCAGGTCAACATATGACATACAGATGTGAGGCATGTCAATTAGGTAAGGCTCATAAACAATCTTATTCCAAGCATGGTTTTATGTATTCAGAGAAGCTTGAATTGGTACACACAGATGTGTGGGGACCATCAAAGGATTTCAGTATCAATGGTTCAAGGTATTATGTGATTTATGTTGATGATGCTAGCAGATGGATCACTATCTATGTGATCAAAGATAAATAAGAGGTATTCAATACATTCAAGCATTATCATGTGTATGCAGAAAGAATCACAGGTCAAAAGTTGAAGAGACTAAGATCACATGGAGGGGGAGAGTATTTCTCTAATGAGTTCATTGATTACTTGTGGAATGCAGGTATAAAAAGGGAAGTTACTTGCAGGTATTCTCCTCAACAAAATTGTGTAGCAGAAAGGAGGAATAGAACTCTTATTGAGTTTGCAAGATCCATGATGAAGGAGAAAAATTGCCCAAATTACTTTTGGGCTAAGGCTGTAAATACAACCACATATTTGGTCAATATATTACCATGTAATGCTTTGCAAGGTATGACACCATATGAGGCATGGTGGGGTAAGAGAGCTACCCTAGACCATTGCAAAGTATTTGGATGTTTGGCATAGTAGCTTGCTTGTTAAAGCAAGTGATGATGGGTTCATTTACATGTGCATATATGTTGATGATATAATTCTTACAGGTACAGATGAGAAAGGCATTCAAAGCCTAAAGAAGCAAATGGAGAAAGAGTTCAAGATTAGTGACTTGGGAGACTTGTCATATTTCTTGGGCATGGAGATCTCATACACTCAACATGGAGTATATGTAACTCAAGAAAGATATTTGAAAAACTTGTTGATCAAGTTTAAAATGGGTGATTGCAGGGTAGCACCTGCTCTTATGGAGGTGAATCACAAATTGAGTAGATATGGAGGAGAAGAGTTCAAGGACATGAAGCTATATCAAAGTTTGGTTTGTAGTTTGATTTAGCTACATTAACTAAGCCTGATTTTGTCATATGCAGTTGGAGTATTGTCTCAATTCATGCATTGTCCTAGGAAAGAACATTGGGTTGCAGGACAAAGAGTGTTGAGGTACATTAAGGGTACACTCAAAGAAGGTTTGTATTATGGTTTTACATTAGATACAAACATCAAGATTTATAGTGATACAGATTGGGTAGGTAATCCTGAAGATAGGAGATCAACTTATGGATACTTGTGTTATGTGGGAGATAAGTTAATTTCATGGTGTTGAAAGAAGAAACACAAAGTTGCTTTTTCATTGTTAGAAGAAGCACTATTTTGAAGGAAAATTCATTGTAAAATGTCAAAATTTGTAGAAATATTTATACAAATGATGTAAAAATTGAGGAAGAGTCTTCCTCATGTAAAATAGGATCATACGTATTTTTCCTAGAATTTTTGGAAGCTCTTGTTGATATATTTAGGTAGTGATGTTTGTGAACACTCTAGGACTGCCGGGGCACTTTTTTCCCTCTTTAAGAGGTTTTTTTCCCCCGGCTTGTATATACGCCTATTGCCCTAATGGGCTACTTATCTTTGTACATACTCTAGTAATACATTCAATATTGTGTGTTTGTGCTCCAAGCTTCTTCTTCTTCCTTGTGCTGTTTGCGTGCTTCTGCAGACGTCTATCTCCAACAATTGGCATCAGAGCAGGTCGTCGCTTCTTCTAGGGCGCCGTCGACACTCCTCCGTTTGCAGTCTCAGATTTGCACGAAATTTGGTGAGCATACTCAGGGTGTCTCTGAATGCACTATCGCTCGTTTCGGCCTCCGAGCGCACTATCACAGTGCTTGTGCAGGCTATTTCGTCCTTTTGTGCCAAAGGTATATACCAGTTTCTGTTCGTCAGTTTAAGCGTCTCAAAGTCTACTATAGGTCTCGTAGAACTCGTCTAGGCAGTTCCGTTCAACTTTTTGAGATACAGTCAATTTTCTGCATCAAGGTATTTTAGTCACCGGCCATGGCTGAAAGCAGTGATGTATTCCGTATGTTGGCTGTTGAGGATAAGTTGGATGGTACCAACTACCCATTATGGGCTTATATGATGCGATGTGTACTGGTTGCAAAAGGACTGTGGAACATTGTGCAGGGTGTTGAAAGACGTCTTGTTTGAAAGACGTCCTGTTACACATGCGACTACAGGTACTACAAATACAGGTGCTAGAGGTGTTGGAGCTGATGAAGATGGTGTCGAAGATGATATTCCGTAGATTCTTGTTCGTGCTGCTGTTTCTGTTGCACCTACTGCAGAGCAGATTTGTTGGGATGGCAGAGATGCCCACGCACATGCATTGATAGCTTTGTCTGTCAAACATGCCATTATTCCTCACATTCGCTCTTGCAGAACAGCAAAGGATGCTTGGGATACACTTACCACTTTGTACCAGGCTAGGAATGAGGCTCATGTTGCTTACCTCCGAAAACACTTGGAGAGTGAGCACATGAATGAAGGTGATTCTATGGACAGTTTTCTCACAAAGATCAAAGACCTGAAGGAACAATTGATTTCTGCTGATGAGGTTATACCAGATAGCTCACTCGTGCGGACCGTTCTGAATGGTCTTCTTGATTCATATCAGAGTTTTGCCTCTACTCTTCGGTTGATGATGAAAGGCAATCCGAATGCCTTGTCATTTGAGGAATTAGTCTCTGTTCTGTTGCAGGAAGATCAGTCCAGGCAGAACAGGTCCATTATGCATGTTGCAGATCAAGCTTTCCTGGCTAGTCAGAAGGGCAAAGGAAAATGGAGCTCTTCTACTAGTAAGCAAAAATCTGCAAATGCTGCACAATCGAAGAACCAGGATAAAGATGAGAAGAAATCAGAAAAGCAGAAATTGTTCTGCAAGTACTTTAAAGAAAATGATCATATTATAAAGAACTGTCCAAAACTGGCTGCTAAAGAGGCAAAGAAGAAAGAGGCTGGAGTGGTTGTTGCAGAGGCCTCTACACCAAAAACAGAGTCTGCAAATCTTGTGCAGGAAGAAGAATGGGCGTTTACTACTGTCTGTAGTTTTGACCCATCTTCTCATGATCAGTGCATGTCTGCACTAGACTCAGATGTTTGGTACTTTGACAGTGGGGCGACCAAACATATTACCTCGGAGCGCAGTTTCTTCTCTTCACTCGAGCCTGCCCCTACAGGGAATACTGTCACATGCGCCAATAACTCCTCTTATCCTGTTATGGGAGTTGGTAAGATCATTCTGACTACTGCTGATGGTAGTTCTTTCACTTTGTCAAATGCTTTATTTGTGCCAGGGATCAAAAAGAACCTGTTATCAGTTTCTGCATTAGCCAAGATTGGCTTGGTTGTGAAATTCGTTGATGACAGGTGTACAATCCATGATCTCTCAAATGGAGATGTGATTATTGCTTCTGGCATTTTATGTCATGGGCTGTATAAGCTCATAGACTATGAAAGATGTGTGAATGATTCGGCATGTGCAGTCCATGATTCTCAGGCTATGTCAGATGCAAAGCTTTGGCATGCACGCTTTGGTCATCTGAATTTTGCTAGTTTGTTACGCCTGCAGAAATCTGAAATGGTGTCCTCTTTGCCCAAACTTGAGGCACCTGGAAAACATG
This sequence comes from Ceratopteris richardii, assembly GCA_020310875.1. Classification (NCBI taxonomy): domain Eukaryota; kingdom Viridiplantae; phylum Streptophyta; class Polypodiopsida; order Polypodiales; family Pteridaceae; genus Ceratopteris; species Ceratopteris richardii. Next base: position 112,250,686 of record CM035420.1, read on the forward strand.
TTTGTGAAGGCTGTATTTTGGGCAAAATGCAGCATTCTTCCTTTCCAAAAGATGGTTCAGTTTGGGCTACGCAGAAATTGCAGCTTCTACATAGTGATGTCTATGGTCCTATGCAGACACCCTCTTTTGGAAATT
>CM035420.1:112255820-112293320 GCA_020310875.1 Ceratopteris richardii
AAATTATTGGTCTAGGTTGAAGGCAACTGTGAGTTAATCATAGCTTTACTTGAAGCATGTTAGCATAGTATAAACTTAACAAACTGGACTCTAACGGAATTTCAGAATTAGTAGCTGAACATAAGGAAAGAGTAACAAAAGAAGTTCAGGATATAGTTAGAATTGTTCAAGCTAGGTCAAAACAAACTTCAAAAATGGACGAGCTATTTCAAACTATGATGCACGAGACGCAAGGACAAAAAGTAGTTGAAACGTTATTAAAAGATAAAGGGAAATTTACTGGTATGAATGTTACAAATTATTTAGACACGTTTGAGGAATTAGCTAAGTTACACGGTTTACCTGAAACAAAGTGGAAATCCTATCTTGGACGTCTGGCCATAGGTACTGTAAAAGCTATTATGGATATACATGACAATAAGGAATGGGATGAGTTTAGAAAAGAGCTGCATAAGGAATTCTACTTAGAAGACTACAGTCAACATAGTAGAGAAGGATTTATGAAATGGATTAGTTCACCTAAGCCTCACATTTCTTTAACTCAACTCCATGGCGAATTTATGAAAAGATTCTCTCAATTACCTGAACAGGATAGAGTTGCCCTTACCCCAGATATCATTTTATATTTCCTTAAAATCTTGACTCCAGATATAAGAGTAGAGGTTGAGCGTAGGCTTGAAGAACCGGGAAAGAAATATGGGCTTACAGATGACTGGGGTGTAGTGAAAACTGTAGTTGAGGCGGTTGCTCACATGATCCAACGTAAAACACTCCTTTATGAATCGATGTCTCAACCATCTTCCAGTTTTCCTCCGATTCAGGCAACTAGGGATACACATATAGATTCAAAAGCTGAGCCTACAACATCCACATCTAGAGTACCAACTGAGTTGCAATTTGAAATTTTGTTTAACAAGTTGGACAATATGATGCATATGCACGAGAATATGTCTAAAGAGGTAGCGGCTTTGTAGATTGTGGTGTATGCTTTAAACCTTCAAGATAAACCTGCAATGCAAGCTCATCCGACTATTTATCCTCAACCCGTAAATGCTCCAAATCCACCATTAGTAGCTCCGAATCATCCATTAGTACCTCCTAATCCACTTTTTATACCTCCTAATCCTCCAGTTGTACCCCAACCAATTCCTCAACCGATTCCTCAAGCATTTAACCAAAGAAATTTCAATGAAAGGAGAAATGCCAATGTGAGGAGATGTATCTGGTGCGATGCCACAGATCATTTGACTTACACATGTGAAGCATTGAAAGATGCGAAAGAGAAAAGACTTGTAATTGATATTGACAAGCGATTGTGAGACTATAGAACACATTTACCCTTAGCTGCCAATTGGGGAAAGGGAGGGATGCAGAAGCTGTATGAAAACCTTTCTGAGTCTTCGAAATCTACTTCTGTTGTTAAACTAGAATATGTTGATAGTGACTGTGATTCCGAACAAACAAGGGAAATGAGGAACTACTCAATTGAAGCTTTGATAAAGGCGAGAGATGATATTATGCAGAAAACTGTGTGGAACTCTCTTGTCGATCAATTCTCGATATATTCGCATATTGCGAATGTTGAAGAGAAAAGAAAGAGGGATGATGAGCAAGATACAAATGATTCAGGTAGATGAATGACTAGAAGTAAGATGAGAGATGAGCCGAAGCCTAAGAAAGTTCAGTTTGAACAAGGCAAAAGTTCTAAAACAAATGAGGAGCGAAGAAAAGAAATTAGGGAGGGTAAACAACCTGTGTTTAGTGAGCCAATACAAACATCAGAAAAAGTAGAGCAAATTCCTAGAACTGAAACAAAACCTGAAGAGAAACCAAAAAAGAAACCAAAACGAGTACCGAAAGCTATTCTTATTTCTGAACTTGAACAAAAAGTTGATTCGAAAGAAATATTGTATGACATCTTATTAAAAAGTGCAGTAACAATGACTTTAGAACAAATCTTCTCAATAGCAAAAATTGAATTTAAGGAAAATTTTATTAAGCTAATTAAAAGGAAGAGATTCCCTCTGTCACAAGAGGTAGAGATGCAAGATGTTGCCGATGTAACTCACTTGATTCATGAATCTCTTTCTTTAGACTCAGAGGATGAAGAAGATAATACCTGTAATGTGAACAAAAATTTCTTAGGGCCGATTGTACCAGATGACGAAACAAAAAACTCAGAGAGTGATTTTAGAAAACGTTTTTGGGCGAGAGGCACACCAGAGATTAAAGTTAACTTAGGAGATCAGAAGAGATCATATTCTGCTTTAGCCCTAATTGACTCTGGGTCTAAAATCAATGTGATTTCGAAAGGATTATATGATAAGTTTAAATGGCCTATTGATAAAAATCACGGCTAGATAATGCGAACCGCGGATAATGGTTGTGGATCACTCCTAGGAGCATGTGCCAACATACCTCTAATAATAGGTGGAATCTCTGAGACATTCCACTTTTTCATTCAGGACAACTACTCTTATGAAATGATCTTAGGTCAACCATTTATATGTGAAGCCAGAATGGAGACTAAAGTAATAGATGACGGCTCAGCATACGCAAGAATTAGATCTAAAGATGATCTACAATCGCTCCAAGTTATGATAGTCAGCCCAAACCATGTACGAAATAGGGAGCAAATTAGGAGGACGCCCATCCGTTCTCATGTAAAGATACGTGAAGATCATATGCCTCTTCGTGAGTTTGGAACTTATTATGATCAAAATTTTGCCTAGATGCCACTGTTGAGCGAGACAACGGTGGTTCTTGGTTTGATGTCTCGCACCCATCTGTAGATACTTTAGATAGTTTTTCTTTGTATTTCCCTTCATCATATTTGCAATTCAGTCATTATAAACAAATTCCTAAAAAAATTATAAAACATTATGAAAAAATTTATAAAGAGAAAGGATTCATTTCATCTGATGAACACATTGAAACCGTAATTGAAACTTTATCTTCAAACTCATTGATTGAAGAACTTCAAAATATTTTGCATGAAAAAGAAACTTTTAGATTTGTACTTTTAAATTCTATTGAAGAATATGATTTGATTATTAAATTTTGCATGAGTAATGAAAAGGAAGCAAAAGTAAATACAAAATACAAAACCGTTGATAAAAAAATTAAATCGATTGCCCAATCATTACCACGAGAGAGTGAAGAGAAGTTTAGGAAAGTTACCAATGATCCTTATTTAAGAGAGCGCACAAATATAGGTCATACTTTCACAGAAGAAACTTTAAAGCTAATTAAGACAGGAAATGATGAAAATTTTTTGTTACCCGAGGAACGTGAACTATTTCAAAGAGTGATTAGAAAGCATGGAAAGGCATTTTCTTTATATTCCCATGAGATAGGTTGTGCAGACCCAAAAATTGTACCACCAATGATCATCTTTACAGTGCCTCACATTCCATGGAATCTTCGACCCATACCTGTTCTGAAAGCCCATTTACCAGAGTTAATGCGACTTCTTAAGGAAAAGATTCACATGCGAATTTTAGAGCCATCGTATGCACCCTACTCAAATAGGTGGTTTACTGTTCCAAAGAAAAATGGCAAGTTACGGTTCATTCAAGATTTACAACCTGTTAACAAGGTTACTATTAGGAATGTAGGTACTGGGCCCATTGTAGGAGAATTCGCTGAAGCCTTTGCTGGTCATGCCATTTACTCAATGGGAGACTTGTATTCTGGCTACGATCAATTTCAGCTTGCTATTGAAAGTAGAGACATTACGACCATGAAAACTCCTTTAGGCTTAGTTCGCATGTGCACTTTGCCGCAAGGAGCTACTAATTTAGTAGCGCATATGATGAACGCCATGAATTCAGTATTACATGACTTCATTCCTAATATAGCCATGCCATTTATTGATGACATTCCTATTAAAGGATGTATTGAGAATGCGAAAGATGAAACTTTAGATTCCTCTGGCTGCAGGAAGTTTGTAGTAGATCATATCTCTGACTGTGAAAGGATTTTCCAGAGATTTGAAGAGGTTGGTCTCACATTCTCCATTGAGAAATCTGTTTTTGGTGTCAATGAAGTACTTATAGTTGGGCATTTATGTGGACATTACGGTCGGAGGCCATATCCACCTAAAGTCGACGCTATAAACAAGATTTCTGAAACCTGTAGTAATATTAGTGAGGTAAGACGATTCCTTGGTGCTTGTGTGTTTTATGCCATCTGGATCCCACACTATGCACATGTTGCAAACTGTCTTTATGCTTTGCTAAGGAAGAATCGAAAGTTTCTTTGGACTGAAGAACACTCAAAAGCTATGAAAAAGTTAAAGAAATTACTTCTTGAAGCTCCTATTTTAAAGCAAGTAGATTATATTGATCAAAAGCCTATCATTTTAACTGTTGATACGAGCCCTATAGGAATAGGATGGGTTATTGGTCAGGACGATGAAGAGGGCAATAGGTATGCTGTGAGATTTGGAGCAAAGATTTTACATGATACGCAAAGAAATTATCCGCAAATTAAACGAGAACTATGGGGTTTAGTCACGGCATTCAAATCCGATAAAGAATATTTTATAGGTGCAAATGTAATAGTTGAGACAGATTGTCTACCTCTGATTGGAATGATTACAAACTGTTCATCACCCGACATTGCCATGCTTAGATGGATTTCATACATCAAGTTTATAAATCCTATTTTGATACATATTGCAGGTAAATCTAATTCTGCGGCTGATATGCTTTCTCGAGCTAGATTTGATAATGAGGAAGAAACAGAATTAGAAATAAATGCAATTAATTATGATTCTAAAGCATACACATATGAACAGTTTAATATTGAAGAATACGAAGGAGAGTGGCAGGATATTGGAAAGTATTTAAGTACTTTGGTTAGGGCACCTTCATGGTCTTCCAATAGATTTCGGAATATTAGGAAAAGAGCTTACAACTTTTTCCTGAAAGATGGTTTCATTTGGAGACATGCGAGGGGAAAAATTAGATTGCCACAACGAGTACTAGGTACTAAGGATCTTCAGTTACAAGTCATGAAGAGTATGCATGATACTTTATGGGCAGGACATAAAGGTTTTGTTGCTACGTATGAAAAAATTAGAGAAGGATACTGGTGGCCAGGAATTTATGTTACTGTTAAAAATTATGTTACTGTTAAAAATTAGAGAGAGAGAGAGAGATCTCCCTCTCTGGCGCTGCACGCAGCAGCGCGTAGAGAGAGAAAGAGAGAGAGAGAGAGAGAGAGAGAGAGAGAGAGAGAGAGAGAGAGAGAGAGAGAGAGAGAGAGAGAGAGAGGAGAGAGAGAGAGAGAGAGAGAGAGAGAGAGAGAGAGAGAGAGAGAGAGAGAGAGAGAGAGAGAGAGAGAGAGAGAGAGAGAGAGAGAGAGAGAGAGACGAGAGAGAGAGAGAGACAGAGAGAGAGAGAGAGAGAGAGAGAGAGAGAGAGAGAGAGAGAGAGAGAGACAGAGAGAGAGAGAGAGAGAGAGTTAGATCGGCTGAGAGAGAGAGAGAGAGATAGAGAGAGAGAGAGAGAGAGAGAGAGAGAGAGAGAGAGAGAAAGAGAGAGAGAGAGAGATAGATAGAGGGAGAGAGAAAGAGAGAGAGAGAGAAGGAGAGAGAGAGAGAGAGAGTTATGCATGTCCGTGTGAGTGTATATGCATGTATGTTATGTATGTGCATGTACATATTCATGAGTGTATGCATATTAGAATGAGGATAAATGTTTATGCATGTTAATTAGTATAAATGCATATGTGAGCATGAATGTATGTACGCATGATTGTATGCATGTTAGAATGTATGTAATTAATGCATGTATGCATGTGTATTAAAGCATGTGTATGAGTTTATGTATGCATATGCATGAAAATTAGGAAGATATGAAATGTGCATATGTGTAAATGGAAAGTGTGTGCATGTTAGCATAAATACATATGTATGTTAGCATGTTATGTATGCATGAGAGTATGTATGTTGGCATGAGTGCATGTGCATGCGTATGAGTATGAGAAGGATGTTTAAAAGTGGTGATACTTTATCTTAGGAAGTTATGCATGTGTTCACGTATGAACATAAGTTAGATATGCATGTATTACGATAGGTAAACATAAATGTTTATGCATATCCATGAATTATATAAGTGTACATGTATGCATATAAATGTGTGTTTATACATGGCATTATGTATGTGAATAGACGTAAGTATGTATGCATTTATGCTTGTAGGATAGCCTATTTATGTGATGCATGAGCATATGTGTGCTATCATTTACAAAAGAATGTATAAGCATCTATTAGATGTTGTGGTTAATATGTTAGTGTGTGTGTATATATATAATAGTTAATACTATGGTTAGTATGCATATATGTACATATGCATGGGAATAAATATATGTTTGAAAATGAATGAATGAGCATAGGTTAATGTGTGCATTATTGTGTTCATTCGCATAGGATTAAGTGCTTAAGAACATGTTAGTATGCCTAAATTAAATGTTAGCATGTGCATGTGTGTAATGTTAGCATGCATGTGTGTTAGTATGTGTGTATTAGCATATATTAGCATTTGAAAGCATGCATGTAAAGTGCATTAGTATGTATGAGTGTGGATGTATGCATTAAATGTAAAGGCTTTAGTCTATGCTTTAATGTATGTGAATTATTTCTTTTATGTTTCTTATTAATTTTTTGTAATTTACTAATGTCCTAATGTTTGTTTCAGAAACATTGCAGATTACAATCAGTTGAAGTGAAGTACAAGCAGTTGAAGTGAACCGGCAGATTGAAGATCCATTTAAACCTTATATCTCCATTTAGTCATTTACCCGATTGCTTAGACATTTATCCAATTATCTAGACTTTACATTTGTATTAGCCTATTAATTCATTTATTCAAATCAGTTTAGCATCATATTGTTTCTGTTAGTTCTTTCATGTCTTCCGATTTATATCATGCATCTGAACACAATAGTAATAACATCATTGAACATACAACCGAATCTGTAGAATTAGTGTTAGAAGAACTTATTAAGAACAATATTACTTCGGAATCATTAGTGTCTTTATCTTATGACCACTGTTTAACTACATTCCTAGCATTTTCTTCCGTTGCATCTCCTGAATCACAAAGTAGTGAAGATTTATTTCCACCAACTTTAGTTAGACAAACACAACCAAACCCATTAGAAGCTACAATAGAAGAGGTAGTTAAAGATCAGATAACCGAAGAGTCATTATTGTTAACACCCAAACAGATAGCTATTGCCAGATATAAAGCAGCTTGTCCCTATGGTCCTTAGTCTGAGTCCGCTACAGACACCCTGCGTGTGCCGAACGATTTAGGCGGATGACTTGATCCACCATCTGAGCATCCCTCACGACCCGACAGCGCTGATATTGAGCAGGCAAAAACTATGCCAAAATGGCTGGTGCAGACTTTGCGTGACAGCAAATTAGATGCACCTTTGTCATATCGTACTCGTTCAGGCTCCCATAGTGCCTCATTTGCATGAGATTGCTATGCTATGGCTGCATCTAGTCTCTGTGATGAGAATGAGCCTGTTTCTTTTGATGAAGCACAAAATTCAGAAAATTGGATGGCTGCTATGCAATCTGAATATGATGCTATAATGAAGAATGGTACATGGTCTTTATGTGACTTACCTCCTGGCAAGAAGGCCATTGGCACTAAGTGGGTATACAAGCTGAAGCGTAAACCTGATGGTACAGTTGACAGGTATAAGGCTAGGCTTGTTGCAAAGGGTTATGCACAGGAAAGAGGCATTGATTTTGATGAGACCTTTGCACCTACATGCCGTATGACTACTGTTCGGAGCATTTGTGCACTTGCAGCCCATCATGGTTGGAATGTACATCAGTTGGACATTAAAACAACATTTCTGAATGGTGACTTGCATGAAGAAGTGTATGTTTTTCAGCCCCGTGGCTTTGTGCAGAAAGGGCATGAAAACCAGGTGTGCAGGTTAAAGAAGGCATTATATGGTTTAAAGCAAGCACCACGTGCTTGGTATGAGAAGATACATGCCTATCTGATTGCACATGGTTTTGAGGACAGTCCAACTGAAAGCACCTTATATGTTAAGCGTGCTAATGATGTGCTTCTGATCATTGTTGTCTATGTTGACGACATGCTGCTCACTGGTCCTATTGAGACACATATTTCTGATTTTAAGGCTGATTTGCATGCCTCATTTGAGATGTCTGATTTGGGGCATTTGCATCACTATTTGGGCATTCAGTTTATGCACATTGATGGTGGAATGGCTTTGTGTCAAACGAAATATATTGACACATTATTGCAGCGTTTTGGCCTTGAAGACTATAAGCCTATTGCCACTCCTATGGAGACAGGTTTATGATTGAGTCTTCATGATGCTGGAGATGCATTTGATGTTGTTCTCTATCAGCAGGCTGTTGGATGCTTGATTTACTTATGCATTACTCGGCCAGATATTCAATTTGCTGTCTCACATATGAGAAGGTTTATGCATTGCCCAGGAGTCACGCATTGGAAAGCGGTTAAGTGCATCTTTCGCTACTTGAGTGGTACTCGGCTACTTGGGTTATTTTATCCCAAGGGGGGATCACTACCGCCAGATTTGCATGCTTTTTCTGACTCAGATTGGGATGGTTGCTATGACACTCGTGTGTCCACCAGTGGTTTTTGCTTCATGCTTGGTAGCTCATGTATATCTTGGTTGAGCAAGAAGCAGCCTACTGTGGCCACTTCCAATTGTGAGGCTGAGTATAGGGCAGCTTTCACAGCGACTGTTGAGTGTGTGTGGCTCAGACGCCTTATGGCTGATTTGGGTGTTGGCTAGTCTTCTGCCACCACCATCTTCACTGACAGTCAGAGCGCATTGGCAGTTGCGAGGAACCCTGTGTTCCATGCTCGCACTAAGCACATTGAGGTGCATTATCACTACGTCAGGGAGAGGTTCTTTGCTGGGGAGATCAGCTTGGCATATGTGCCCACGCAGGAGAACATTGCAGACCTTTTCACGAAGGCTCTGCCTAGTGAGAAGTTTGAAGCTTTCCACAAAGCTTTGGGCTTACTTCCTTTTGTGGAGTTATTTCCACATAGCTTGGCACTTCCTTATACATGAGTGCCAGCTCCTTGTTCACCGCATCACTCCCAGGGGGGATTTGTTGATATATTTAGGTAGTGATGTGTGTGAACACTCTAGGACTACTGGGGCACTTTTTTCCCTCTTTAGGAGGTTTTTTTCCCCCGGCTTGTATATATGCCTATTGCCCTAATGGGCTACTTATCTTTGTACATACTCTAGTAATACATTCAGTATTGTGTGTTTGTGCTCCAAGCTTCTTCTTCTTCCTTGTGTTGTTCGCGTGCTTTCGCAGACGTCTATCTCCAACAGCTCTTTGATAGCATATTTTTAGAATGGAAGGTGAAAAGGACCAAAATTCAAGTGTGAAAGAGGACACTTGAAAAAGTATAAAAGATAACTTCTTCTATTTTGAAGGGGTTGGTATTATTGTTGCTATCTAAGTAATGTGAAGAGCTCTCCTACAGAAAATTGTGTTCTCTCTTTTCACGCTCTTTTGCTTGATTTGTTGAGTCTATTCTTTGTGTGATCCATGGAATTTGTGAGCTTCAACTGTGTATTTCTAAGTGAGATGAAGAAGGATAGATGAATCTTATTGTTGTAGGCAAGAATAAGTAGAAGAATGAAGCTGGAATCAGAAAATATCATTTTTAATAGAATCACAATTGTCTTGCCTATATGATCCAGGTAGTGTTTTGTAACTTTGACTTTATACCTGTATTCTACAAGGACAATGGCACACTTTAGGTAGAAGAATCATTGAAAATGTTGTTATAGAACTCTAGATAATCAAAACCCTAGTTATTACCTTCCTTTTCCATGAATCTCTCAGAAAATCAATCATTCCAACCCTTGTTCTTGGATTCCATTAACTAGAAGGGGTTGTGGTCTTTGCATACTTCCCGGATTGACAATTTAAAGATGTGTAGTTGATCTTTTGTGCTATAATGATTGGAGAGGACAACTCCAAAGGTTAACAACTAACATTTTTTGGCGCCGTTGCCGAGGAACAAAGCAAAAGCTTCATTGAAGTCTTGGACCTTGCTGGATCTTCCATTGTTGATGGTATTTGAACACATTGAAAAGGTACTACTCTATAATCAAGAAAGAAAACCTCAAAAGGTAGGTTTCTTTGCTTGTCTTTTGGGAAAAGGAAGCATGAATTAACCTTTTGAGATAAAGAAGTTGTGAAATTTTTGCAAATTGATAGTTGCTCATACCTTTTAAGAGTAAAGTGCAGGTGTGTGGAAAAATTGAATCAAGATTAATAAAGGAAAGATAAAATGTGATTATCTTTGCATAAGTAGATTGCTTTTTGACTAAGTACCAAGCAAAATTTATCAAATCTAGGAGAAGATGACATGGTTGCAATGAGGAAAGTCAAGTAAAGTAGCTATGTGCAAATTGATTGATCCATTTGTTTATCAAAGGAAAGATAATAATCTTGGAAAAATTTATTTGCCTCTTGAAGAAAAGGTGTTTGAGTTTATCTTTGCATTAATTGATACTTGTACTTCTTAGCACATATTTTCTTGAGAAGCTCTACTTCCAAACTGATTATATTGCAAGCATAAAAGAGTATAACCAATCATGAAACAAAAGATCAATGGATCTTGAAACAAGAAAACCCTAAGTGGAGTGTTTTCCTTGATTTAGGGTTCAAAATACTAAAAAATTCATAAAATCTATTAAAAACCCAAACAAATTTCTTTTTTCTTAGGAAGTTCTGCAGGAGGATTTGTGTTGAAAAGGAAAAAGGGAATAGTGAAAGAAAAAATCTAGAAATTGAAAGAAAAATAAAAAATATTTAGAGTAAAAGTTGTTGTTTAAACTTTTCAAAAATTTAATCTCTTTGAAAGAGTTTGGTGGTGTATGATTGCAGTTGACAATTGATCTGGAGTTGTTGAAGAGCATTGGAGAAGACAAGGAGGGAAAAAAAAGTCAAAAAGTGCAAAACCAAGAATTTCAGAGAAAACATGATTCTCATTATAGAATCACGATTTTCAGTAAGATAAAGAAATTGACTTAATTGCACTATTGGGTACTGAGGTAAGTAATTTTAAAGGGTTTCATAAGTTGCATAAGTGAAGGAAATCAAAATTTCAAAAACCTAGTAAGAATTGAGCATCAAGTGATCAGATTTGAGAATTGGATACAGAATCGCGATTTTCATCAGTTGAAAAAAGATGGCAAAATTTTGTTGGAAGGGATAAGATTTTTTTAATAAAACGACAAAAATTGTAAAAGGACAAGAATTAAAAAAGTGGAACTCAAAATTGTGGAAATTACTCGCAATCGTGATTGTCTGAAGTCTATAAAAGCCTGAAATCTCATAAAAATACTCATTTGAGTGAAAGAGTGAGTGGGAGGAGCTAGTAAAATCACGATTTGTTGCAAACTCACAGCTTTTGACATTTCTTGATCAAGCAAACAAGGTAGTCTTTTTTACATTGAGTTTTTGCATAATTTTAAGTTCAAAAGTTTGGGAAAGAATCAGAAAACACAAAAAAATATTGAATTTGCAGAATCGCGTTTTTATGTTTTTTGAATTTTTATGAAGGAAAAATTATCTTGTAGTTGAAAGTTCTTCATTGTATGTTATTATTTTGTATAGGCGCTTCTGATAGTATAAGAAAAACTCAGAAAATTAAAAATCAAAAAATTATAAAAATCAGCACAGAATCGTGATTCTATGACTAAAATCAAAATCGTGATTCTCAAAATACGATTTTCATAAGAAAATCATGTTTTTTACGATTGTGAGCAATCATGATTGTCTGGAAACAGAATTGTGAGAAAACACGATTCCCTTCACAGGATCGTGCAAAACACGATTCTCATCACAGAATCGTGAAGAACACGATTCCCTTCACAGGATCGTGAGAAACACGATCGTAATCACAAAATTGTGAAAAAACAAGATTCCATTCACAGAATCTTGAAAAACACGATTCCATTCACACGATCATGAGAAACACGATCCTAATCACAGAATTGTGAAAAAATACAATTCTATTCACAGGATCATGAGAAACACGATTCTCATCACAGAATCGTGAAAAACAGGATTCCATTCTCAGGATCGTGAGAAACACGATCCTAGTCACAAAATCATGAAAAAACATGATTCCATTCAGAGGATTGTGAGAAACACGATTCTCATGACAGAATCGTGAAAAACATGATTCTCTTCACAGGATCGTGAAAAAATAGGATTCTCATCACAGAATCATGAAGAACACATTTCCCTTCACAGGATCGGGAGAAACACGATCCTAATCACAGAATCGTGAGAAAACATGATTCCATTCACAGAATCGTGAAAAACACGATTCCATTCACAGGATCGTGAGAAACACGATCCTAGTCACAGAATCATGAAAAACACGATTCCATTCACACGATCGTGAGAAACGCAATCTTAGTCACAAGATCATGAAAAAACATGATTTCTTTCACAGGATCGTGAGAAACACGATCCTTATCACATAATCCTGAAAAAACACGATTCTTACCAAAAGAATCATGAAAAAACATGATTCCCTTTACAACATCGTGAAATAATTGAATGATTCTGAAATCTGGTAATAAATTGTTTACACCTGATAAACAAGAGTTAAAGAGGAAAGAAATAGAGCTAGTGTTAAGAGATTTACAAGAAAGGGATTTAGGATAGACAGATAACATGGAAAATTTAAATGAAACAAATGAAACCTCTAAAACTAGTGATTATAGAAATATCCTCAAGTACATGTATACAAATAGGTTTGGAGCCTATGTGGATCAAGATGGTATGCATAAGTTTCTCATTAGGATGAGAGACTTAGATATTCCCTTAAATTCAATGCCAGTGGCACAATTTAAGGATGGCAGATATGAGGATAGACAGGGATGTGTATACATATTTTCACAAGATCCAAAAAACTCTAATGATTTAGGGCAATGTGCAGACAAGAGACCTTGGGAACAAAACACACGACAACCAGAATTGCCAAGACAAAATGAAAACTACATTTTTTCTAAACAACCACAAGGAAGGAGATTACACACTTCTCCAAATCCTTTTGAAAGAGAAGCTGAAGGAGTGAAAGATTTTCCAATCAAGAGAAGACATCAGTGGAAAAACCAGGGAAGAATGCTAAGACGCTATCAAGTAGCTAAATGCATGAAGAATCAATGTGAAGGGTATTTTGATCCTCATGCCCATGCTACAGAATTTAGACAATTAATTAGGGTAGAAGAAGTAGAGGATTACAAAGTGCAATTTGAAGCATTTGGTCTAACCCTAACTGGATCTGCATTATCTTGGTTTATTCCATTGAGAAAGGAAATGTGTCCAGATATTGAACCTTTTCTTGAAGCCTTTATAGGGGAATTCTCCAAAACTGGAATTAAACATAGTACAACTACCTTGATACATAGTTTTAAACAACAAAAAGATGAAAATGTCAGAGAAGCTGTTAGGAGATTCAAGCAATAAATTGATAGATGTCCAAGAGAAGAGGTACCTTCAATGGCAAGACAAGTGTCTTTGTTCATAGAAGGACTGAGAAGTGCACAATTAAGAACCTTGGTGTATTATAGGAGATGTCCTAATCTAGGAGCATGTGTGAAAGAGGCAATAGACTTAGAGGATAATAGAGGACAAGATTTATTAGCATTTGACCAACCAAGGACAAATGAAGATAAAATTCCACCAGCAGAAGAATTAGCACAAGCTATTGCTAAAGCCCTAGAAGTTAACACCAAGACAAATTTGATAAACACTAGGATAGCAACCAATAAGAAGTGCTATAATTGTGGAGAGAGTCATTTGGTTCAACAATGTCCTTATCATAAACCACAACATTTGCAAGATAGAAAAACACTCAAATACTGTACCTTAGAAAGAAAATGGACAAACCATACCAGAGAAGAATGCTTCTACAATAAACAACCCATTAAAGAAAATGAATATGTGAACCAACACAACTTACAAAGAGAATCTCGATTTGTTGAGAAACCAAGACCTGTACTTGGACAACAACCACCATTACCAACAAATGTAGTACTAGTAAAATACACACCAATAGAAGAAGAAAGCTCAAGACTCAGATCATCTTACAGAGAGGATTATCATTGGAGTGAAGGATATCATGAAGATTGGGAAGGATATGAACAGAGAGAATGAGAACTCCAAGCTTTGGAGTTGGGAAACAGGAGAATTGAAATGAACACAACCACATTCATGTACATAACTATTAATTACATGTCCAATCAGAAACCTCAATTTAAAGGAAGTCAAAAGATAACCTGTTATAGATGCGAGGGGGGGGGGGGGACATTTAATTAGAGACTGCCCACAACCTCCTACACTAAGATTAGATGGAGCCTATTGCAAGGATTGTGGCAGGAAACTCTTAATAAGGGATTTCCCAAGAAACCCTCAAAAACAATAGAATGCATCTAGTAACATACCATTAAAAACAGTTAACATAATGGAGCAAGAAGAATTGAGTGACCATGATCAAGAAACTCTAAATGCTATAACAAGAGCACAAGCTAAACAACAAGAAACAACAAAGGAGACACACACAAAGGAATATAAGAAAATTCCATTTCCAAAAGAAAAGAAAAACAGACAAAAAGGAAGATGGGAAAGAAAGATGAGAATGGGTAAAAATTTGGAGGACGAAACTATGGAACATTCAAACAATAGCCAACCACAAAATACATAGACTCAGGAAGAGGCAAAAACTTCACAAAGTTTGGAGACTCTGATAAAAGCATACAAAGGAAGAATTCAAGATGGACCAAACCCTATAGATCACGGGATGGCATATCCTATGTCAAATTTAGAAGATGAAAGAATGCAAAGATGTAAACAAATTATACAAGAAACACAACTTAAGATGGAGGAAATAGACAATCAACAAACAACAATAGAAGAGTCAGATGTAACAAGAAGTAGAAAACATGCTGCTCAGGAAGAAAATTCACCAATAACCTTCCAAATTAATCTAGACAAACACTGTACAATTTTATATCAAACCACTATGGAGGAGATAGTAAAACAAAATCCTCACTTACAATATAATGTGAAAAATTGGGAAATAAAGTGAAAAAGTCTAGATCCACAACAACAAGAATTAGAAGAATTGTTGTACATACCTATTGATAAAATAGGATGATGCTGTGAAGGGGAAGAAGGAAACTCAACTTTGAAAATACAATTTGGTGAGAATCATGCGAAGGCCATATTAGACAGTGGATCAGGAGTGGCAATCATGACTAAACAAACTTGGGAGAAATGGGGGTAGAATGAGTTAATACCCACTAAAATGAGATTACAACTTGCAGACGGACACATAGAAAAGCCCCTAGGAATTTGGGAAAAGGTGATTGTGGAAATATGTGGAATAGAGGTAGAATTTCATATGAAATCATCCTAAGAAGACCATTTATGAAACAAATGCAAATTGTGCAAGATTGGGGTAATGATTGCTTATACCTTCAGAGCAAAGGAAGGGTAACTAGAGTAAATCTAAGGAATGGGCAGTATTGTGACATGTCTCCCAAGGAATGGTTCAAAGTACATCAAAATCAAGAATTGAGTGAAGAATCCGGGAATAAAGAACAAAATGACACAAAACCATCAATTTGGAAATGTAATGTGATAAGGAATCATACATATAAAAAAAGGATGTTAAAAAAAGAAGATTGTCCAGGAGAAAGGAAGTCACAAGATGGAAGTTGCTTACCACAAAAATTTAAGGATGAAGAGTTTGAGCCTTATGGTTGGAAGCATATTTTGACCACAATGGATTTGGCCAATGATGAATATGTGGGAGTAAAATTCCAAAATGAAGAAGGATATGATTTTTTCCATATAGGAATACAAATGATCAAGGTGTCAAAAATAGAGGAAGATCAAGATGAAGGAATAATTTTAAAACCTGGAAAAAAACAATCCCTAGAAGAAGTTGAAGCTACAGATGCTATAAAAGACAAAATCATAGGAACATATAGAAAAAATAAACACAAAGAAATAGAAAAAGAACAAGAAGTTAAAAAAAATAAAGAAATAAGAAAAGAAGATAAACAATTTGATGCTCCTTCAAATTTCAAGACCTATGAAGTACAAGACAGATTACTTCTAAAAATGAAACCAAAGAGAGAGAAGAAAAAGGGGGAGGCATATGACAATGAGGAAAAAACTAAGAAGGTAGTGATCACTCAAGAAGAGGGAGAAAATAGACACATTGTCATAGCTAATGACATGACAAGTCAGGAAGAGGAAGCATTGAGAAAATTGGCAAAAACGTATAGAGATGTGTTTGCTTACAGTTATAAAGATTTGAAAGGAATTGATCCTAACATTTGCGAACATAAGATTCCTATTACTCCTTATGCAAAACCTAGCAAACAAAGACACTATACATTTAATGACAAATACTCTGCGAAAATAAAGGAAGAAATTGACAAGCTGTTGGCTGCCAATTTTGTCTATGAGATTGAATATAGGGAGTGGATATCTCCAATAGTTATGGTACCTAAGAAGAATGGAAAACTCAGGGTATGTACTAACTTGAAAAAAGTTAATGCTGCAACTATAAGAGATAGCTATCCATTACAATTAACATATCATCTTTTGGAAAGAGTTGCAGGTAAAGAGGTCTATAGCTGTTTGGATGGGTTTTCAAGATATAATCAGGTGCCAATAGCCTTGGAAGACCAACATAAAAGTGCTTTCTCCACAAAATGGGGAATTTATGCATTAATGGTTATGCCTTTTGGTTTAACCAATGCCCCAACAACCTTTCAAAGATTGATGTGTCACATATTCAAAGAATTCCTTAGAAATATAATGGAAATCTATGTCGATGATCTTTGCACTTTTTCATTTAAAAGACAAGATCACTTGAAAGATCTGGAAAATATATTCAAAAAATGTAGAACATATAGAGTATGTTTAAATCCAAAAAAATCTGTATTCTTTGTGAGACAAGGGAGAATGTTAGGTCATATAGTTTCTAGAAAAGGAATATCAACTGATGAAAGAAAAATCAAGGCCATATTGGATCTTCCAAAACCAATAAATGTAAAAGAACTTCAAACTTTCAAGGGACATTATGGATATTATATAAAGTTTGTACACAAGTTTGCAGACATTGCAAAACCTTAATATGCATTGATTACAAACTTCAAAAGGACCACAGAATGTGATCAAGCCTTTGAGACTTTAAAAACATGTTTGGTAACAACACCAATTCTAAAAACCCCACAATGGAATAATATTTTTCATGTTTATGTGGATGCTTCAAATTATGCTTTGGGATGTGTGTTAGCACAACCAATAGAAGGGAGCAAATTAGACTTTCCAATTGTTTATGCAAGTAGGCAAATTCAGCAGAGAAGAATTATACAACCACTGAGAGGGAAGGTTTGGGAATGATTTATGCTGTAAAAAAATATAGATATTATCTTTTAGCTAAAAAGTTGAAATTCTTTGTGGATCACCAAGCCTTACTCTACTTGGTAAACAAACCATGTCACACAGGTAGGATAGTCAGATGGTTCCTCTTACTAATGGAATTTGAATTTGAGGTAGTTGTCAGACAAGGAAAAACTCATTTAAGAGCAAACCATTTGTCTAGAATCCAAACCAGAGAGACAAGTTCACCTTTAGATGATGAATTACGAGATGCATATCTATTCAAAATCGAGAATATTCCTGAATGGGTTGTGACTTTGGTACCTTTGCTAACCATGGGACCTTGCAGAACACCTCAAAAAACACACATTTGGTAGTAAAAAGTAGGAAGTTTTTACTACTACCTGGACATTTATATCATTTCAATCATATGGGTGTATTGGAATATTGTACTCCAAAAGATGAGCAGTATGAGTATTTAAGAAGAGCTCATTGTTGGAATCCTTGTACTCATGCTTCCATGATAGTCACCTTAAACAATCTCCATAGAATGGGAGTACATTGGCCTGATAAGATTCTGGATGTAAAAAAAATATGTTTCTAACTGCTTGAAATGCCAAGACTTGCAAAATTCAGAAATTACAACTTTGTATTGGTTTCAAAAAAATCCAGATAGGAGTACAAACATAATTGAGGAGTTGAGAAGAAACAGAACAGGAGAGCCAGTGAGAGCTAGTGGAGCCAGTGAGAGCTAGTGCAGACTCAAGAAATTTACAAATGATTTCTGAGGAATTTCAACTGGTAGGAGATCAATTGTACAAGAAAGGGATGGATGGATATTTCAGAATCTGTGTTCCTAAAAATAAGTATATGGAAATGTTAGAGATGGCACATTCTAGAGTGGCAGGAGGACATATTTCAAGTGAAATGACTACTAAACTCATATTATATTCTGGTTTTTGGTGGCCAAATCTATTTCTTGATGCAAGAACCTATGTGAAAAGATATGATATCTGTCAAAGGGTGAGTCAACCAAATAAAAGAGATAATATGCCATTAGTACCACTTATTTCAGCAAGAGCATTTAGTGAATGGGGGTTGGATTTCATTGGATCTATACATCCTCCATCAAAACAGTCCCATGTTGAATATATATTAATAGCCACAGATTACCTGACCGAATGGGCAGAGGCCAGGGCTACAAAAAGGAATGATGCTCAAACCACTGCAAGATTTCTTTATAAAAATATTATCACCAAGTAATAGAAAACATAACTGAATATTTCATGATTAGTCATAGAAAGTCAGCCCCTTATCATCCACAAGCCAATGGATTAGCTAAAAGTACTAATAAGGTACTTTGCACTGTTTTATCAAAATTGGTAAATACAAATAGGAATGATTGGGATTTGCAACTTAATCATGTCTTATGGGCTTATAGAGTGGCATAAAAAATTGCAATTGGAACAACACCATTTAATTTGGTATATGGACAAATTGCAATTTTGCCTTTGGAATTTCTCATTCCAACATTAAAGGTGGGAAATCAATACAAGTGGACTGGACATGAGTTATCTGAGAGAGTGGTGGAATTGGAAAAAGGGCATGGACCTTATATTATCAACCAAATGAGTAACAGTGGAGCTATCCAATTAGCTAATATAGATGGAGAAATCATGCCAAATTTCATAAGCGGATGTAGCGTAAAAAGGTATGATCTTCCATTAATTGTTCCTGAATGGAGAAGAATACATCAAGCTCAAAACAAGAAAAGAGAAGAGGGAAAAATTAGGTATGAGGCTCAACAGTAGGCAAAGGAAAGAATAAGAAAGTTCAAGGAGCTTAGAGAAGTCCTCTTGTGTGAAACACCTTCAAGAGTGAGAGAACATTTGCATGTTATAACAATGAATCTTAAGGATGAGAAAATCAAGGTTTTGATAGATTCAGGTACACAAGTTAATTTGATCAGTTCACTTCTATTTGATAAGTTCAAATGTAAAAGGAATAAGAGTAAAACTCTTATCAAAACACTGGAAGGTCAGATAATACAAAGCCTATCTTCACCATCTATTGAAGTTAAGTTCAATGAGGAATATATGAAAATAGATTGTGAAGAATGGCCTGATCATATGATGACCAAGAAATTGATTCTAGGGCAACCATGGCTAAAAAAAGGTAAAGCAATTTTGGATTTTGAAAATATGACGCTCACATTGACAATAAATGACAAAAGGTTTTTAATGTTTTTATTGAGTTGTGAAGAACACGAAACTCAACAAGACATCTATGATTCAGATTTGGAAGGATTCACTTTTCCTTTTGGAAACTAGAAAGGAATCACCAACAAAACTTTTCCATGACCAAACCTACTACAGACAAAAACAGGAGAAAAGTGAAAAAACCACCTATGCTGACAAAACAATAGAAAGGTGAAAAGCAAGGAATAATCACAAAAATCTAGGCACCAATCTAGATAGGTTGTGGAAACAAAAGAAATCCAAGTACTGTTCATCACAGAGATTCATTAACACCAAATGAAAGGAAAAACTGAAGACATCCCAGCACAGTTTATCAAAAGCAGATTGTTTTACTACAAAAATAAAGTCAACATGAATCAAGTATTTCTGGGTGAAAAAATCAGACTTTCTTCAATGGAGAAGAAACAAGGATGGAGATACAAAAATAGTGCAGAAGCATGAAAAGCTACAAATGATTGGATTCTCAGAATTTCATCAAGATGGGTTTAAGACATTCTTGAAATTATTTCCATGTACTTTACCTCATTCTTTTTTCTAGGAAAAAGAATAGGAGGGGAAGAGAAGAGGAAGATGAAAGAGGAAATTATTGGAAATTGGAGAAAAGCATTAAATTTATTTTGTTCTTGCATAAGTTATAAAGCACCAGCACAGTTTAGGTTATAAGTTAGCAAAACTAAGCAGTCACTGTGTAATTATTTGTTTTTTCTGTTCTTTTGATATTTTTTCTTATATCTGTCTGAATTCTTTTAAAATTTACTTTCATTATTTTCATATTTAAAAAAAAAAGAAAGAAGGGGAGAGAACTAGATATCTTGCTAACACATGTGATGATCACTTCAATTGTGTAGTGCTTGTAAAACAATTGTTTTTCTTTGGTTTTTTATCAAATGTAATCGTTATCTCAAAGATAAATGTGATTTCTTTTTATTATTTTTGTGACTGATGTGGGTGGAGTTTATTTTTTGTGTTATAACTTTCTCTTGGTGAATCCAAAGTCACTACCCATTCATGATTTCAAAGCTGACTCCGTAACTTTGTCAAGAGGACATTGGTTTTTAGACAGTGAAGCAACAGTGGAAAGTGTGGAGCTCGAATCTGATGAAAATATCCCAGAAGAAGAAAAAATAGCTAAAGAGCTGAAGGAAACTCTCAATATCATTGGTCAGCATATCTTTACAGTAGGAGTTGGCGGTCATAAGTATATGTTGGTGTAAATTGCAAGCCTACACATTTGGCTCAAAGGATGCATTGAAGTCTACACATACATGAAGAAGCATAGGAATCATTGCTAGTGGTTAATTACCACTTTACCTCATTGTAAAACTCAAATTGACTTGGAATCTTTTGTAATCACCTACCAAAGTGAGTCATGGAAAAAGTAGCTCATTTGATTGAAGGAATATCTCATAGGATATAGGAGTTAGATCATAGGGAGCCAAAGTTTGAATTTGAATTCAAACTTTTACTCATTTCCTATAAAAATGAACATGAAAAGTCGCGGGCATGAGAGATCACTCCTAAGCTTCATTCTACTGATTTTGAGTGTGTGTGAGGACTACACTATAGCCTACACCTCTCTACACCATTAGGCAATGGTATTCATGTCAATGGGATTGTATACAAGTGTTCATTAATAGATACATTTACATCATTCATCTCTGAGTTCTCTGTTAGTCTACTCAAAAGTCTGTCAACTTGTCAAGGGCATATCTCGGTCAATACTCCACCCAATTTAGTGATTCAAAGCTTGCTGAATTCAGCTTCAAGTCATCTACGTGCTCTCAAAATTTGAACACATTCTATTCATTCATTTTAGAGAAATCTGCGTCAAGGTGAACTCTGGTCAATCTCTGCTACAGCCCTAAAAAGTCGGGGGTATAGCTAAACTTGCTAAATTGATTTCTCTTAGCATATTTTATCTTTTTACATCATTCCACTTGCAAATGGTATCTTACTAAGCTAGTTAAATACCCCTAGAAGGAATTTTATCAATTTCTACTATGCTGGTCACACTGAGCAAAACATTCAGTAGGTGTCAAGACATAAATAAAAGGTTTTCTTGAGTTTGTGACTTCCAAAGTTATCTATTTTGATTCAATCATTGCACACATCATTTCCAAAGGACATAGACCATTTTTTGGTGTCATTGGAAAGCTAAGGAGGTCTACTAATCAAGTCTGAAGCAAAAGAGCGCTGTTACAAAGCAGGTTTAGCAGTACCTACTCAATCTCTTGGTGCATCCATCCATCTTTCCCAACAATGGTATCAGAGCAAATAAGGTAAAATGGGAGATGATTTTCCTTCATTTATTGATAAATTGGACAGGAACAACTATCAAGCTTGGTCTCTAAGGATGAAGACCTACCTACAAGGAAGGAGTCTCTATGGATACATCTTAGGAGATGAGGAATTGCCCTCATTCAAAGCAAGAGGATTGCCAACCAAGGAAGAACAAGAAAAGCTCAACACATGGTGTGCTAAGGATGCATTGGCAAGGTCTTATTTACTCAACTCTATCTTTGACTTTCTTTTGCCACATATCAGAAATTGTAAGGCATCCCAAGAAACTTGGGAAACCTTGTCATCATACTTTTCCTCCAATACAAGGGCTAGGAAAAATCAGTCGTGGATTGAATTCACAACACTAAGGAAGCGACCTAAGCAAGCTGTTTCAGAATTTGTGATCAAGATCAAAGATGTTGTAGATCAATTAGCAAGCATAGGAGAAGAGATTGAAGAAGAACAAATTGTAAGGCAAGTGATCAATGGAATCAAGGTTGATGACAAATGGGAAAGCTTCACCACTGCAATGGATCTCTACATGGACATGCACACTCCAGATCTTACAACTCTCATGGGAAAACTATTTACACATGAAGCAAAGCTCACCAAGTATGGAGATACATCCAAAGGTAATAACTCCTCTACTCTATACACTGATAAGAAGTCTAAGGATAAAGGCAAGAACAAAAAAATGGAAGATGAAGGTTCTACCTCCCAAGCCAACTATGCAGGGAGAGGTAGATCTTCAAGAGGAAGGCGCAGAGGAGGTAATCAAGGTAGGGGGAGACCCTATAACTCATCACCATGCAACATTTGTGGTTTATCAAATCATACTACAGATGAGTGTTTCAGGAATTACAAAAATCAGAGAGGAAGAGGCTACCAAAGAGGTGGATACTCACAGTCAAGAGGAAGGTTCAACCATCACGAAGGCCACAACAACAATTACAGCAACAATTACAATGGCAACTACCAAGGAGGATTCAAAACCAGAAAGGACTACAACAACTACACAGAGGAGCATGATGACTCCCTTCTGATCATGAACATGACTTCAAAGTCAGGTACAAATGATGACCACCTATTCTAAGTTGACTCAGGGTGCTCAAATCATGTGGCTCACAATGTGGCACTACTCTCTAATCTTGAGGAACCAAAAGGTAAACATCAAGTCCAAACAGGTGATGATACTAAGCATTCAGTAGTTAAAGTTGGAAATGTTAAGACTTGTGATGGTAATCAGAATTTGTTGAGCAGGGTACTCTATGTACCAACCATTACCAAAAGTCTGATGAGTGTTGGTTAGATTGTGGAGAAAGGTTTGCGGGTCAGATTCAATCAATATGGAGCATTTGTGGAAGACCCAAGACATGGGTTCAAGAGGATTGCTAAAGGAGAAAAATTAGGTAGACTTTTCACTTTTGAGTTGGAAGATACAAAGAATATTGCACTATACAGTTATAAAGATTAAACACTTTCAGAGCTTGAGATTTGGCACAAAAGGTTAGGGCATATAGGAGAAAGAACCTTGAAAAAAATGGGCAGGGACCAATGTGTGCTTGGGATACCTAATGTATCCAAGCAACATATGATTTACAAGTGTGGTGCTTGTCAATTTGGTAAGTCTCAAAGGTTACCCTTCTCCAAGAAAGGATATATGCATGAAGACTACTTCTCCAAGAAAGGATATATGCATGAAGACTACTTAGAGCTTGTACACACAGATGTATGGGGACCTAGCAAAGACCCCTAAGTCTCAGGTTCAAGGTACTATGTGTCTTTCATTGATGATTATAGCAGATGGACTGTATTATACTTCATGAAGCACAAGGATGAGGTATTTAATTGTTTTAAGAAATATCTTGCATTAGTTGAAAATCAAACAGGAAGGAATTTGAAGAGGCTAAGGTCAGATGGAGGAGGTGAGTACTTCTCCAATGAGTTTGAAAACTTCTTGCAGGACAGAGGCATCAAAAGAGAGATAACCACAAGGTATTCTCCTGAACAGAATGGGGTAGCTGAGAGAAGAAATAGGTTAATTGTTGAGACAGCTAGATCTATGCTTAATGAGAAGAAGTTACCTAATTATCTATGGGCAGAGAGTGTTTCTACTGCCACTTACCTCATAAACAGGTTACCATCTAAGTCACTTGATGGTATGACACCCTATGAAGCATGGCATGGTAAGAGACCATCATTAGATCACTGCAAAATATTTGGATGTGTAGCATATGTACACATTCCTTCTCAGATAAGAGGTAAGCTAGACCCAAAGGCTGAAAAATGCATTTTTATTGGGTATGATTTAAATTAAAAAGGTTACAGGTTTTATAATCCTACCAATAAGGGATTTATGGTAAGCAAAGATGCGATCTTTGATGAAAATGATTCTTGGTATGAGAATGAATGCAGGAAAGTTAAACTACCCTATGATTTGGAAGAGGAATTTCCAAAACTTGCAAAGGAGGAACCTACTCAAAATGAAGACTCAAGTTCAGATGATAAAGACCCTATCAACCTTGAAGAGTTCAAGGCATGGAAGTCCAAGGGCAAAATGAAGATGAAGAAGCTTGAAGACATACCTGAATCTTCAGCTCAACCATTTAGAAGATCACAAAGGGAAAGCAAAAAACCTATCAGATATGGGTATGATACATCTCTTGTTACTAAACATTCGGTTTATCTTGCCAAGGATTTGTCAAATGAAGAACCAGGATCATATGAAGAAGCAATAACCAAATCAAAATGGAAAGAAGCTATGGATGAGGAGATTGAAGCACTCAAAGAGAAGGACACATGGGAGTTAGTACCTAAGAAGGACTCAATGAAGGTAATAGGATCCAGATGGATCTATAAACTTAAAAGAAATTTTGATGGCACAATTAACAGGTACAAAGCCAGATTAGTAGCCAAGGGTTTTGCACAAACCCAAGGCATTGATTATGAAGAAACATTTTCTCCTGTAGCCAAGATGCCAACAATCAGAGTGTTGGTTAGTGTGGCTACATCAAAAAATTGGAATATGTACCAATTGGATGTCAAGAATGCTTTCTTGAATGGATGGATCTTAGAAGACGTTTATATGTCACAACCTCCTGGCTATGAGAATCCTAAGAAGGTAACACATGTTTGTAAATTAAAGAAGGCTTTATATGGATTGAAGCAGGCACCTAGGGCATGGAATTACAGGTTAACCACATACCTCCAAGACCAAGGTTTTGTCATGAGCAAGGCAGATACTTCTCTGTTCATTAAGAGAAGTAATTCAGAGGTAATATATCTTTGTGTTTATGTTGATGACATCATCATTACAGGTAATGATGTTAATGGAATCAGATACATCAAAAGCCAGATGATGAAGGAGTTCAAGATCAATGATCTTGGGCTATTGAAGTATTTTTTGGGACTTGAATTAGTCTACACTAATTCAGGGATATACATTACTCAAAAAACGTATGTACAGGATATGTTGAAGAAATTTCACTTGTAGGATGCTAAAGTAGCAAGCACTCCAATGGAGGTAAACCTAAAGCTAAGTGCCCATGAAGGTGATGAAGTCAAAGACATTACAAGTTATCAAAGTATGGTGGGTAGCTTGAACTATGCTACTCTTACAAGAATTGATATTGCATATGGAGTAAGTGTGCTAAGTCAATTTATGCACAAGCTTGTTGTGACTTCACTCATTAATTAGACATGAATATATGAAGATATATGAAGGAAAACGAAAGAAAAGGATAAGTGAAGACAAAACACTCATAAAATTAAGCCTAAGTGAAGGGACAAATTCACTCTTGTAATTTAGTGCAAAATTAGAAGTCTAGTCTTGACATAGAACTTCAAAACTTATGAATTAGAGTCCAGGAGTATGTAAACTAGATGTATATAAGTTCATTTGAGTTGAAAAATAAAGTAGAACTCAATTTTGTAATCCTTGAGTGAATAGAGAAAAAGTCGGGTTTTTTTTTGAGAGAGATGTTGAGGATGAACTACTCAGTACATGAGAGTTTTCTGTGGCTATGAGCAGAATGAGGCCAAGCCATTTTGTACACATTCTGTCTGATAGTTAATACATGTGTGTGTAAAAGGAATTGATCGAATTCCTCTTGTAGATTGAGTTCTAAGTGATTTCACATCAGTGTGTAAGTTAGTTGACAGTTACGAGTTTTCTGGCGCACTTTTCCCTGATCTTCTTAAGGTCAGATCGATAGTACAGTGTAAAGTTTTTAATGAGTGATAGCTCATTTTAAAACTACTACCTTCAACTACAATTGGTCAAAAGATCTTTACAAAACGGGACGCATACTCGGATAAATGAGTCTAACAGTGAAGGTATGTCAAATCGATGAAGTCATTTTTCAGATTTTAGACATAGTGCAAATGTTGGAGTAATTTTAGAAGAATTTGAAGTTATTACTTGAAAGTTTTGCTTGGTATGTGTTACTTGACATTACCAAGAACATCTATTAGCAAGTAATCAAAAGAATTTACAAAGATCAAGCTAATACAGATCAGATTTGAAGCTTGAAGAAAAGGCGCAGATTTCTGAGAAGTAAATTTTGAAATTCACTAAGTTAAGTGGTAAAGTTTTTCAAGCTCAAAGTATTGCTAAGCTATTGATGGTTATGGAGGTATTCTAATACCACTTTAGCTTAGTTCTTGTGATGTTTCATACATCAACAAGTGGTATCAGAGCAGAAAGGTCCTCGTGAGTGAAATGAGGAGCAAATAGAAGAGGAATTGAAGAGTTCTTCATTAAAGAAGGTGAAAGCCGAGGTGTTCAACAACAAAAGACATCAGAGGATTACTTCGAAGTTATTCTCAAGGGTAAAGATCTACAAAAGGTACCATTCTTTAACTGTAAACTCACAGGTTGAAGTAGAAGAAAGAAGACTATGGCAGATCATGTATCTATTGACAAATTGGACAGAGATAATTATCCTGCTTGGGTAATGAGAATGGAAGCCTTACTTATGAGTAAGGATCTAATGATATATGTGACAGGTGAAGAAGAAACGCCTAAATTTGAAGACGAGAGTCAACCAAGGAAAGAAGAACTAGAAGCTTTGAAGCTATGGCAGAAGAGAGATGCAAGTGCAAGGGCTTATATATATAACACTATCACATATCATTTGTTACCACATATCAGAGGATTAGAAACAGCTGAAGATATATGGAATGCTTTGGAAGACCATTTTCAGAACACTACTAAAGCTAGGAAAGCTAGCTTATGGTCAGAGTTCACTACATTTAAGAAAAAGCAAAGTCAGATTATTAGTGATTATGTCACTAAGATGAAGGACTTGGTAGATAGCCTTGGATCTATTGATGAGGATATTGAAGATCATAGGTTGATAGCACAATTGCTTGCAGGATTGAGAGGAGATGAAAGGTGGAAACCTTTTGTACTCTCAACTGAACTTTCATTAAATCATTATGTGCCAGAATTGAATCAGTTACTTGGATTGATGCTCACATTTGAGCAAGACTTGAAATCAGATGGAGATAAAGGATATAGTTCAGCTATGTATGCAAAGAATAAGAAGAAAAATGAGAAAGGTAAAGCAAAGGATGAAGACGAGGTTACTACTCAAGCAAATTATGCAAGAGGAAGAGTTATTGGCAAAGGTAAAGGTCGAGGAAATGGAAGAGGTAGAGGTAATCAGAACAATAACAAGAAAGCATGTTGGATTTGTGGATTGAGCAATCATCTAGCATATGATTGTTGGCATAACCAACAAGGGTCGAATCAAAATCAAAGCAATAATGGCAGAGGAAGAGGTGGAAGATTTGAGAATCAATTTCAAAGAGGAAGACAGAGTTCAAGAGGAAGTTTTGGTAGAGGTGGTGGAAGAAATTGGAATCAGAATCAGTCTTATAACACTACCTATTACAATTATGCAAATGATACACAGAGTGATAGTTATACAACATTGATGATGAATTCAATAAGTACATCAGAGAAGGAGGATCTCAAGGTATTTTATATTGATTCTGGTTGTTCAAATCATTTGTCAGGTAATATAGAATTGTTGTCAGAATTGGAAGAAGGTAATTCAAGTCATACAGTACAAACAAGTGACAATACAAAACATAATGTACATTCAATTGGAAAAGTGAAGTGCAGAAGTGGAGCTGATTTGTTGACAAATGTTTTGTATGTTCCAACAATACCAAAGAATCTGATTAGTGTGGGACAAATAGTGGAAAAAGGTTTTCAAGTCAGATTTACAAATGCAGGAGTATTTGTTGAAGATCCAGAGGATGGATACAATCAAATTGTTTGTGGTAAAATGGAAGGTAGACTTTTTACTCTCAAAGTACAAGGGAATGTTGGTCAAGCCCTAATCACACATGGTGATGGAGTACTTACAGAGTTAGATCTCTGGCATAAGAGGTTAGGACACTTCAATGAAAGAGGAATCAAAACCATGGTGGAGAATCAATCTGTAATAGGGCTACCAAATGTAAAAAGTCAACATATGATCTACAAGTGTGAAGCTTGTCAAATGGGAAAGGCACACAAATTATCATTTCAGAAGAAAGGTTTCAAGCATGATGGTTTGCTAGAGCTCATACATACAGATGTATGGGGACCAACAAAAGAAGGATCAATCAATGGGTGTAGGTATTATGTTCTTTTCATTGATGGTGCTACAAGGTGGATAACCATTTATGTTCTAAAGGAAAGATCAGAAGTATTTGGAGCTTTCAAACATTTTCATGCTTATGTAGAAAGAGTTACAGGTCAAAAGCTCAAGAGATTAAGGTCTGATGGAGGGGGAGAATACTTCTCCCAAGATTTCAATGATTATCTTTGGAATGCAGGTATCAAAAGAGAAATAACTTGCAGGTATACACCTCAACACAATGGGGTGCTAGAAAGAAGGAATAGAACATTGGTTGAGTTTGCAAGAGCAATGTTGAAAGAAAAGAATTGCCCTAATTATCTTTGGGTTGAGGTTGTAAATTCAGCTACATATCTTGTGAATAGGCTACCATGTGCAGCTCTAAATGGAATGACCCCTTATGAAGCATGGTGGGGTAAGAAACCAACACTTGATCATTGTAAGGTGTTTGGATCAATTACCTATGCTTATGTACCATCACAACTCAGACATAAGCTTGAACCAAAGGCTGAAAAATATGTATTTATTGGGTATGATGAAAAGCGGATGGGTTATAGGCTATGGAATCCTTTAACTAAACAATTTATTGTTTCCAGAGATGTGACATTTGATGAACAGAAGAGTTGGTATGCAGATAAAGATTGTAATCTTGAAACATTTGAAGAAGAGGTAAGAAGAAGTGAAAGAGGTAAATCACATATGCAGGTAGATGGAGATGAAGATCATATGCAAGCAAGCACATCTAGAGTTGGATCATATAGAAGAAATGAAGATGAACCAAGATTTGATGAAGAAGTATATCCAGATACACATGAAGAGTGTGAACCAAGAAGATCAACCAGAATGAGGAAACAACCTACAAGGTACTCTTATGATACTTCTTATTTGACTCAGAAAAACTATGCTTACTTGATTAAGGAAGATGAAGAGCCCCAAAGCTATGATGAAGCAAAAGGTAAGAGACAATGGGAAGAAGCAATGAAGGAAGATTTTGATGCACTTGAAGAAAATAAAACTTGGGAACTTGTTCCAAAACCTAATGGCAAGAAAGTGATTGGAAATAAATGGGTTCACAAAATAAAGAAGCATGCAGATGGAAGAATAGCCAGATACAAAGCCAGATTGGTGGCTAAAGGCTATGCTCAAACTCATGGCATAGATTCTGATGAGACATTCAGTCCTGTGGCAAAGATGTCAACCATAAGGACAATCATAGCTATTGCAGCATCAAAAGGATGGACATTGAGTCAATTGGATATAAAGAATGCATTTTTGAATGGGTATATATCAGATGAGGTTTACATGGAGCAACCTCAAGGGTTTGCAGATTACAAGTTTCCAAATTATGTTTGCAGATTGAGAAGAGCACTTTATGGTTTGAAGCAAGCTCCAAGAGCTTGGAACTATAGACTTGTGAAGTATCTTAATGACCTTGGATATCAAAGTTCAAAGGCAGATGCAAGTTTACTTATCAAGAGAACAGATGAAGGTATGATCTACATTTGTATTTATGTAGATGACATTTTAATTACAGGTACCTCAAATGAAGGAATCAAGGAGGTGAAGAGGTTACTTGAGAAGGAATTCAAGATAAGTGATCTAGGAAAATTGTCATATTTTCTTGGAATGGAAATCACTTATGCAGAACATGGAATATATGTATCACAAGAAAGGTATCTGTTGAATCTTCTAAAGAAGTTCAACATGGAGAATTGCAGAGAGGGATCAACACCACTAGAGGTCAATCATAAACTCAGTAGATATGATGGTGCAGAATACAAAGATATGAGGAAGTATCAATCTTTAGTGGGAAGCTTGATTTATGCTACACTAACAAGACCTGATCTTAGCTATGCAGTGGGATTTCTTTCTCAGTTCATGCATTGTCCAAAGGATCCACATTAGATTGCAGGTCAAAGAGTTCTTAGATATATCAAAGGAACCTTGAAGGAAGGATTATATTATCCTTTTACATCAGATATAAGGTTGAGAGCATATAGTGATTCAGATTGGGCAGGAAGTCAGGATGATAGAAGATCAACTCATGGCTACATGATATACATTGGAGATAAACTTGTGAGTTGGTGTTCAAATAAGCAACATATAGTGGCTTTATCATCAACAGAAGCTGAGTACAAAGGACTTGTGGAAGCAACAAAAGAAGTGATATGGATGCAGACATTGTTGAAAAGCTTGGGCATTGATCAAGGTATACCTACAATACATGGAGATAATATGAGTTCACTTTATCTTGCAGCAAATCCAGTTTTTCATGCAAGGACAAAGCATATAGAGATACAATATCATTTCTTGAGAGAAAAGGTAATGGAGAAGGATTTTGAAGTGGTGTACACTTCTACAAAAGATCAGATTGCTGATATTATGACAAAGAGCTTAGATGGAGTGAAGACAAGTAGATTCAAAGAGATGGCAGGAATAAAAGAGAAGAAGACTATATGAAGAAGTCAGAGCATGCTAATTAGTGATTGAGGGGGAGTTGTTGTGACCTCACTCACTAATTATACATGAATATATGAAGATATATGAAGGAAAAAGAAATACAAGGAGAAGTGAAGACAAAGCACTCAGAAAATTAAGCCTAAGTGAGGGGACAAATTCACTCTTGTAATTTAGTGCAAAATTAGAAGTCTAGTCTTGACATAGAACTTCAAAACTTATGAATTAGAGTCCAGGAGTATGTAAACTAGATGTATATAAGTTAATTTGAGTTGAAAAATAAAGTAGAACTCAATTTTGTAATCCTTGAGTGAATAGAGAAAAAGTCAGGTTTTTTCTGAGAGAGATGTTGAGGATGAACTACTCAGTACATGAGAGTTTTCTGTGGCTATGAGCAGAATGAGGCCAAGCCGTTTTGTACACATTCTCTCTGATAGTTAATACATGTGTGTGTAAAAGGAATTGATTGAGTTACTCTTGTACATTGAGTTCTAAGTGATTTCACATCAGTGTGTAAGTTAGTTGACAGTTACGAGTTTTCTGGCGCACTTTTCCCTGATCTTCTTAAGGTCAGATCTGATAGTACAGTGTAAAGTTTTTAATGAGTCATAGCTCATTTTAAGGCTACTACCTTCAACTACAATTGGTCAAAATATCTTTACAAAACGGGATGCATACTCAGATAAATGAGTCTAACAATGAAGGTATGTCAAATCGATGAAGTCATTTTTCAGATTTCAGACATAGTGCAAATGTTGGAGTAATTTCAGAAGAATTTGAAGTTATTACTTGAAAGTTTTGCTTGGTATGTGTTACTTGACATTAGCAAGAACATCTATTTGCAAGTAATCAAAAGAATTTACAAAGATCAAGCTAATACAGATCAGATTTGAAGCTTGAAGAAAAGGCGCAGATTTCTGAGAAGTAAATTTTGAAATTCACTAAGTTCAGTGGTAAAGTTTTTCAAGTTCAGAGTATTGCTAAGCTATTGATGGTTATGGAGGTATTCTAATACCACTTTAGCTTAGTTCTTGTGATGTTTCATACATCAACAAAGCCAAGGATACCTCACTTAGAGGCTACCAAGAGAATCATGAAGTATCTCAAGGGTACACAGAACCATGGTTTGTATTTTCCTTATACTTCAGATATTGACATCAAAATTTATTCAGATGCAGATTGGGCAGGATGCAAGCATGATAGGAGAAGCACTTCTGGATACATTTCCTTTGCAGGTGACAAACCAATTTCTTGGTCTGCAAAGAAGCAACCAACTGTGGAATTATCTTCCATAGAGGCAGAGTATAGAGGAATGGCTAATGCCACACAAGAAGCAATTTGGATTAAGCTTCTGTATACAGAATTGGGATTGTTTACTAGGTCTCCAATTATCTTTGGAGATAATACAAGTTCTCTTCACCTTGCAGCTAATCCTATTTATCATGCTAGGACCAAACACATAGAAGTTCATTATCATTATGTGAGAGAAGTTGATAAGCAAGGACATTCAACTTACCTATGTATCAACCAACATGCAATGTGGAGATTTGTTGACTAAAGCTTTGGATGGAACAAAACTTTGCAGGTTCAAATCCATGATTGCATTACAGGATATACTTGAAGATTGAAGATGAAGACTTAAGCCAAAATGTTTGGCTTGAGGGGGAGCTGTTGGTGTAAATCGCAAGCCTACACATTTGGCTCAAAGGATGCATTGAAGTCTACACATACATGAAGAAGCATAGGAATCATTGCTAGTGGTTAATTACCACTTTACCTCATTGTAAAACTCAAATTGACTTGGAATCTTTTGTAATCACCTACCAAAGTGAGTCGTGGAAAAAGTAGCTCATTTGATTGAAGGAATATCTCCTAGGATATAGGAGTTAGATCATAGGGAGCCAAAAGTTTGAATTTGAATTCAAACTTTTACTCATTTCCTATAAAAATGAACATGAAAAGTCACGGGCATAAGAGATCACTCCCGAGCTTCATTCTACTGATTTTGAGTGTGTGTGAGGACTACACTATAGCCTACACCTCTCTACACCATTAGGCAATGTTATTCATGTCAATGGAATTGTATACAAGTGTTCATTAATAAATACATTTACATCATTCATCTGTGAGTTCTCTGTTAGTCTACTCAAAAGTCCTCAACTTGTCAAGGGCATATCTCGGTCAATACTCCACCAAATTCAGTGCACCAAAGCTTCATGGATTCAGCTTGAAATCGCCTACATGCTATCAAAATTTGAAGACATTCTATTCAGCCATTTTAGAGAAATTGACATCGAGGTGAACTCTAGTCAATCTCTGCTACAGTCCTAAAAAGTCAGGGGTATAACTAAACTTGCTAAATTGATTTCTCTTAGCATAGTTTATCCTTTTACATCATTCTACTTGCAAATGGTAGCTAACTAAGCTAATTAAATACACCTAGAAGGAATTTTATCAATTTCTATTGTGCTGGTCACACTGAGCAAAACATTCAGCAGGTATCAAGACATAAATAGAAGGTTTTCTTGAGTTTGTGACTTCCAAAGTTATCTGTTTTGATTCAATCATTGCACACATCATTTCCAAAGGACATAGAACATTTTTAAGTGTCATTGGAAAGCTAAGGAGCTCTACTAATCAAGTCTGAAGCAAAAGAGGGCTGGTACAAAGCAGGTTTAGCAGTACCTACTCAGTCTCTTGGTGCATCCATCCATCTTTCCCAACAGTATACAATGCTATGTTCGAAATTCTACAAATCTCAAAAAATTGCACTCAATTATAAAAGATGGAAAGTAGTAGGGTTACACTGACTATTGGATGAACCTCTCTTTTTTTATAGATTTTGAGAGAGTATCACAAGTTATGCATAACAACTACTGGAAGTTGGCAAAGGTAATGATGCATATTTCAGATGTTCAGTCAAGGACAAGGAGAACAAAGAGGTACAGATCACTATAAAGGCAGAACACATCAGAGTAGCTCTTCAATTCTATTCCATGGGAACTAAATTGGATTGCAGTTTTGTCAAACAGAACAAAGCAACTTATGCTGGATATTCAAAGTTTGTGGATTTCAAAGGAAAGGAAAAGGAAGAATTTTCCATCAGAATGTTTCTTCAGTATTTGTGTTTTCCAAAGTTGCCAAGATATACAATGCCACATAAGCCAGTAACATTGGTCATGCTTAATAATAAGGACAAGAAAAAAGCATTTGAAATAATGGATGTAATCCCTTACATTCATGACCAATTGAAGGAAGCAGCAAAGCATTGGGAACAGAAGAAGTTTATGAATGGAGCATAGTTTTTAACCAGAATTATATATCATGTTTTAGGTATCGAGGATCAGCTAAAACTGGATCCAGAAGCTCAATATTTTAGGAGTTTGATTCAGGAGTTAAAAATCCTTCTAAGATGATGACCACAAGAGAAGCAGAAGCCCAGACAAGCATGAGGGGATCAGAAAGGAAAAGGAAAGGGGTATTAGAAGAATTTATTCCAGTAAAGAAGAGAAGATTGGATCCTAGGAAAGTAGTATTGGAACGGGAAGAAGCAGCAAAAGAAGAGTATGAAGCAGCTCAGAAGGAGGTACATTCCTCAAAGGAACCTCATCCACCTCAAACTAGTAAGGAATAGTTGTATGCTTATCTAACTCAAGGAAATGATAAAAGGGCAATCTATGAAGCTCAGTATCAGAAGATGTTGGAGAATTATTCATGTAAAGCAACTGATTGGATACAAGAAGAAGTGGAACATTACGAAGAGCTACATGATGAGATGATGGCTATAGAAACTGAAGAAGTGTTTGTCAAAAAGGAAGTGGAATTGTTGGCATATTTTAAGGAATTACAAGGTCCTCCGAAAACCAGAACCACAGTGGTAGTGAAGAAGAAAGTTCAGAAAAAACCTGTTCAAAAAAGGAAGTTAACCAAAAAAGACAAGGGTAAGACAGTAGAACATGTACAAGTTGTAGAGCCCACAAACAACTCCTTAGAAGAAAAGAATCAGAAAAATACAATAGAAAAGGAAGAACACAAAATGGACAAACAAGGGGAGGCTGCTATTTCTCAATTTTCTTCAGATTCAAGCAGTGACATTGAGAACTTTCCTTTGAAAAGTTTAAATCTTTTAGTTCCCAATACACCAATCAAAATAATTCAAGCCTCAGGAAATAATGTAACACCAGAGGAGTTAAGCCAAAAATCAAAGGGAATACACCTCTGTGAAGAGCCAATGGAATAAGTGAGTATTGAGGAAGCAACAAGGAAATTGAAAGGTAAAGAAGTAATGGAAGAAGAAGTAGGTGAAGTAAGGAAGGAACTTAGTAGTGGATTAGTGGATACATGATTCAAAGCAATATGGTCAAAACCATCTCAGCAACCTTATTCCCAACTAAATGAGGAGAAGTTAGAAGTGGAAAAGAAAGCTTAGATATGCAGTCCAGTGCACAGTAAAAGACAAAGGTCAGATTGAAGAAACAGAGGAAGTATTGGAAAAGATGGATTTCAAAGAGATCAAAGAGGGGAATACAGAAAGAGATGTAAATAAGAGAATAGAAGAAGTACTCTGTGATCTAGGACATAATGAAGATTTCACATACACATAGGAGGTGGAAATAGAAACAAATTTTATGGACTTAGATGAACAGGAGTTGGAAGTCACAAAGCAACAACTACAGGATCAATCAGGAACTAAAGTTCAGAAGAAGAATTACATGATATTCAAGAGAGGCAAAAGCAGAGTGATGTAAGAAAGATGGAGATAATGAAAGAGACACCAGATCATGAGAATGAAGAGGATCAGGCACCAGAGTATGAGGAAGAAGATGTAGACAAAGAAGAACTAAAGGAAGAGAAGAAGATACAAGTAAAATAGATAGAATTGGAAAATGGTCTAGAAAGGATACCCAAGGATATCAGGTCTGTCTATAAAGTTATCATGAGTAATATAGAGCAATTCAGACCATCTAATAGAAATATGATTATATCAGGAATGGTGGCTGAATCAGAGTTTGTGAGAGGCAGTAGACTTATTACTGAGCAAAAGAAAGAAAAGGAACAGTTAGAGGAACAGCTGAGTTGTTCAGAAAGGAAATGAAGATTTGATTAAAAGGATAATCTCATTGGAAGAAGTGGAGGTTCAAAAACAAAATAAAATTCAATTTCATGAAAACAAATGTGTGAAACAATTGGAGTATAGTGACAAAGTTGAAATGGAGTTGAAGAAAATGGAAGGAAGATTAAGAACTCTTCAAAGCTCATATCAGATCATGGTCAAAGCAAATGAAGATATAAACAGATTGTTGATGGAGGAAGGTCAAATGAAAGAAGAGAGTAAGACTGTACCAATAACCCAAGATGAGAAGGAGGAGTTGAATAAAGAAATTCTAAGGCTACAAACAGAATTGAAGGAAGTTAAGGAATTGGAGAAGCAAGCTAGTGTGCATGCTGCTAGTGCAATGAGAGGATACAATAAATTACATTTGGATATAGCAAAAGAAAGGAGTAAATTACATTTGAATGTGGAAAAATAAAGACATGAATGGAAAACAAAGAAAGAGTTATTAATATCTGAGAATCAAGGATTAATGTTGATGTTGGAAAAGCTACAAAAAAACTTAGAAGATTCACAAAAACAGGTTGAAGAACAGGTAGTGACCACAGAAGCAGAGGAACAAGCAGGTGGAGAAGGTGACAGAATTCAACATTTCAATGAACAAGAAGACAAAGCTATTGAAGAATATTTAGATGAATTTGTTCAAAGGCTTTTAATAGATAGGAAATCAATAATGGAATTCATAAGGAAGATGCATAATGAGTATGAAGAACAGATTGTAAATTTTTCTCTCAATAAAGGAGTAAACCCATATCAACATCATTGGGCAGCTGATGGGTTAGGAATACCTTTTTGTATGATTATGGAGAGTATTAAAAATTATCAGATTGCAAGGATAGGAATATCACCAAACAGATATTTGGAATATGAAGAAGATATTAATGTCACTAAGGAGTTGTTCGAGAAAGCTAACCCAAAATGGCGGAACAGATGGTTGGATGCTAATAAGGAATGCAAGAAGATCTGGAAAGAGGCACCTTTGCAATTAAAGATAAATCCAACTTATTGTCCAGTAGCTAGAAGAAGGGAATGGACAATGTTTTGGGAAAGAAGAAATGCAGCGTAGATTCCAGCAAAATGGCTGAACTTTCCAAAAATAGCAAGACTGAATGCACGAACATGGCCAACCAAGAAGTACATGATTGATATAGTAGAGTCTGTTATATCTACACACAAAGATGTAAATGATCCAACTTGCATTTTATTAATAAGAGTGATGCTACTCATAGTGGCATGTATAGAAACATTCACAGATACCGATGTAAGAACTCTCAACTA
>CM035420.1:112303320-112315820 GCA_020310875.1 Ceratopteris richardii
GGATGCTCAAGCTAGGAGCATCATTTACATGTCTGTAAATGATTATCTTCTACCTCACATTAGAGGATTAGAAAGTGCAATAGATGTATGGAATGCTTTGGAAGAGCATTTCCAAAACACAACCAAGTCAATGAAGTCTTCATTATGGGCAGAGTTTACAACTTTCAAGAAGAAGAGCTCACAATCAATTTCTGATTATATGGCAAGGATGAAGGATATTGTAGATTGCTTGGGAGCAGTAGATGAAGATATTGAAGAAGATAAGTTGGTAAGGCAAATACTTACAGGTTTGAGAGGAGATGAGAAGTGGAAGCCTTTCATATTGTCCATAGAATTGTCATTAGATCATTTTACTCTTGATCTTAATCAATTGCTAGGACACATGCTAACTTTTGAGCAGGACATTAAGGGAGACAATGATAGGAGTGCAAGTCAAGCTATGTACTCCAAGGACAAGAAAAAGAATGGCAAAGGGAAACAATCGACTAATGATGAAGGATCTTCAAGTCAAGCTAATTTCACAGAAGGGAAGATGAACTTCAAAGGTAAAGGAAGAGGAGGTAAGAACAAGGATAATACTAAAGCTTGTTGGATTTGTGGCAAAACCAATCATTTGGCAAATGATTGTTGGTACAACAATCAAAATGGTGGAAGTAATAACCAGAGCTTCAATCAAAGAGGTAGAGGAGGCAGAAATCAAAGAGGCAACTTCAGAGGAAGAGGTGGTAGGACATCATATGCTAGAGGAGGTGGAAGAAGTTTTCAATCTCAGTCCTACAACAACAATTATTATAATTATGCATCACATCAGAAGGATGACATGACTCTCATCTTGAATGCAACTCATGAAGTAGTAGGAGAAGATCAAAGGGTGTTTTATATTGACTTAGGATGTAGCAATCATCTGAGTGGCAATATATTATTGATGACTGATATGGAAGCAAAGGTGAATGGACATATAGTTCAAACAGGTGACAACACCAAGCATAAAGTTGAAAGCATTGGATCATTGAAGACAAAGAGTGGAAGCACACTCTTGAGCAAGGTACTTTATGTTCCTACTATTCCTAAAAACTTGATAAATGTAGGACGAATTGTGGAGAAAGGATATGGAGTCAGATTCACAAATGATGGTGTTTATGTGCAAGATCCAAATCACGGATATAGAAGCATTATTACAGGTCAAAAAGAAGGAAGGCTCTTTACTCTCAAGGTCCAAGCTAATGTGGGACATGCATTGTTTACTTATGGAAGTCAAAAGATGTCTGAGTTAGATCTATGGCATAAAAGGCTAGGTCATTTTAATGAAAGAGCCATAAAGGAGATGTCAAAGAATGATGTGGTGCTTGGATTACCAAAAGTTGAAGGTCAACACATGGTGTACAAGTGTGAAGCTTGTCAATTAGGTAAAGCACACTAGATTTCATATAATAAATCAGGATACAAGTACTCAAACATGTGTGAGTTGGTTCATACATATGTGTGGGGTCCTTCAAGGGACTATAGCATAAATGGATCCAGATATTATGTGTTGTTTGTTGATGATGCAACTAGATGGATTACTCTATATGTAATCAAGGAAAAATCAGAAGTGTTCAAGACATTTAAGCATTATCATGCTTATGCAGAAAGGATTATAGGAAAAAAGCTCAAGAGGTTGAGATTAGATGGAGGGGGAGAGTATTTCTCTAAAGAATTTGATGATAATTTGTGGAATGCAGGTATAAAAAGAGAAGTGACTTGCAAGTACTCTCCTCAACAAAATGGAGTTGTAGAGAGAAGAAATAGAGCTCTTGTAGACTTTGCAAGGGCAATGATGAAAGAAAAGAATTGTCCAAACTACTACATGCTTTTGCACCATCTCCTTGTCATCTCCACAAATTTTCACATTCAAATGAGCTCTTTATATAGAGGTATGGCCATGGGACTTGTCACCTATCCTTGCATCTTCTCTCACCTCTTGACCTTTCGTTTCTTGTCCTTTGTCCATCTATTTGCTTAGGTGACTTTTGGTGCTCCAAATCGCTCCATATGGATAAGGACTTGACTTTTTCTAGTATTCCATGTCTCTAAATATATTTTGGCTTTTATATAAGCCATAAATACATTTGCCCTTTTTAATTCAACACTCTAAGGTTATGAGTGTGCCCTTTACATTTTTAGGGTGTAGTTTTATTTTGGGCTTACAACAAATACATAAATGATGAAGAGGTTATAAATGAGAGGTGGTGATTTGCCAAGCCTCACAATTGGAGCTTGCACATGTTCCATATTTTTAAAACTCCCCCTCAAGCTACAATTGGGAGTCCATGCTACTCTCCAATTCTTCTCCTCTTCGTCTTTTGTTTCGTTTGCCCTTGTACTTGTCTCTTTGATAGGTTGATGATCTCTCTCCTTTGCTTCCAAGCTTCTTTGGCTTCTTGTCAGCTTCATGCTTGCTTCTTTGGCTCTTCATGAGAGTCTTCTTCAATCTCTATCAAGGAACATGCTTCATACAAACTCATAGAATAAAAAGAGATCACCTTGTACTTATCTTCCTTGCTTCACTCTCTTCCTCTTTGTTGTCCTCTCTTTGCATGTCACTCTCTGATCCTCCTTTTTCTTTGGATCATCTTCAACTTTGTTGATGGTTGCTCTTTGCTCTCCTTTTGAGGTCTTCATGGTTGTCATGCTTTCTCTCAACTTGTCTTCATGACTTCTTTTGCATCATGATGGCTGATCCTTGCCTTCTTGGCACTCTTTCAATGTAGATGGCTTCTCCTAGTGCTTTGATTTACCTTTGATGGCTGCTCTTACTCTTTCTTTGAGCTTGAGTTCTTCTCTTTCAAATCTGAAATTTGAATTGGCTCCACTCTATCTTCCTTGGACTCTTCTTGGATCTTCTAATCCTTGCAAGCTAACTCCCCCTTGCTTTATAATCTCTTCTTCATGCTTCATGGTTGATTATATA
Organism: Ceratopteris richardii; assembly: GCA_020310875.1. Lineage (NCBI taxonomy): Eukaryota > Viridiplantae > Streptophyta > Polypodiopsida > Polypodiales > Pteridaceae > Ceratopteris > Ceratopteris richardii. The sequence goes on from CM035420.1 coordinate 112,306,271, forward strand.
CCAGCAAAATCAATAATGGGCTGATCATACATGAACTCTTTCATGAGTTCCTTCCATGTGAAGCATTTGTAGCTTCCAATTCTTCCAAGCTTTCTTCATCACCTACAAAGCAACACAAGAAATTCTCAATGTGAACAATGGTGCCTCTTGCACCTAATAAGGGTTGCCATTCCTCTTGGGATGGTGTTACTTTCCCTCACATAGGATTGCCATTCCTCTTCGAATGGTCTTACTTACCATAGGCTTGCCACTCCTCTTGGGTGGTCCTACTTGCCTTTACATAGGCTTTCCATTCCTCTTTGAATGGTCTTACTTGCCATAGGCTTGCGACTCTCTTAGGTGGTATTACTTGCCTCAACCTTTCACTAGACCTTCACTTGGTCTATGGTGCTTCTTGCACCTAACATAGGCTTGCCAATCCTCTTGGGATGTTCTTATTTGCCTTCAAATTCATAGGCTTGACACTCCCCTTGGAATGGTCTTACTTGCCTTAACACTTTCACAATACATTCACATGATTTATGCTTGGAACTAACCAACATATAAAGTGGATTTTTCAAAAGACTTTTAAATCAACCCTTAGCATTGAAAATGCACTTCTTTACCTTCTTTTACCTCAGCCATTTTGTCACACTTTGCATGAGTGACTTTACCTTCTTCTGTCTTGCTTGTTGCTAATTGCAACCTTGGGAGGTGTCCTCAAGTCCTTATGTACTCTTTGACACTTTATGGCAGCCCTTCTCTTGGAGTTTTCTACTCCTCCTTTGTTGGGAAGCTCAATCCTGGGTTTCAACCCTGTCCACCTTTTATATTGGGTTCAATCTTCAAGTCTTCAACACTGTTGGTGCAATTCACAAGCCTACACATTTGGCTTGAAGTCCATACACATATGAAGAAGCATGGGAACGAATGCTAGAAGACAATTACCCTTTTTCTCTTTGTAAAAGTCACATTTGACTTGGAATCTTTGTAATCACCCACCAAGAAGATTTTGTGGAAACGTTAGGAAGCTGATTGATAGGATATCTCCTATAATGGAGGATCACTTTTTAGAGAGAGCCAAAATTTGAATTCAAATTCAAATTGGAAGTAAACAACTATATAAACTTCTATGAAAAAGTCACGAAGAGAAGACTCACAATCCCAAGCTACATTTGTACTTTCTGAGTGTGTGTGAGGCCTACAATCTAGCCCACACCTTTCTACACCATTAGGCAATGATCATCATGCCTATGGCATTGTACAACATTGTTCATTAATACATTACATTTACATTGTTCATTTCTGAGTTCTCTGTCATAGTCTCTATCAGTCAGTCAACTTGTGCAGCTCATATCTCACTCACTTCTGGACCAAATGCAAAGACCTATAGCTTGATGGAACCAGCGCAAAGTCATCTACATGATGTCAAAAGTTGAAGGATTTATATTTAGCCATTTCAGAGAAAAGTGCATTGAAGTGATCATTGGTCGAAGTCTGCGACAGTCGTAAAAAATTGGGGGTAAAGGTTTACTTGCTAAATTAATTTCTCTGAGCATAGTTAATATTTTTAAGTGATTTCACTTGAAATAATTAGTTTACTAAGCTAATTAGATACCTTTAAAAGGAATGTTTCCAATTCATATTGTGCTGGTCATACTGAGCAAAAGATGCAGCAAGTGTATTGTGAAAAATAGAAAGTTTTCTTGAAGACTTGAAGTTCAAAGTTGTCTATTTTGATTCAATCTTTTCATATATCATCTCCAAAGTACATAGACCATTTTATGGTGTCCTTGAAAAGCTAAGAAGGTCCACTTATCAACTCTGAAGCATCAAAGGGCTGCTACAAAGCAAGATTTGGCAGTACCTACTCATCATCTTGAAGTATCCATCCATCATTCCCAATAGTGGTATCAGAGCAAAGTTAAGGTAAAATGGGAGATGGTTTTCCTTCATTTATTGATAACTTGGACAGGAACAACTATCAGGCATGGTGTCTAAGAATGAAGACATACCTACAAGGAAGGAGTCTTTATGGATACATCTCAAGAGATGAGGAATTGCCCTCATTCAAAACCAGAGGACTACCAACAAAGGAAGAACCTGAGAAGCTCAACACATGGTGTGCCAAGGATGCATTTGCAAGGTCTTACTTACTCAACTCCATCTCTGATTTTCTTTTGCCACATATTATAAACTATAAGACATCCCAAGATACTTGGGAAACATTGTCATCCTATTTCTCTTCCAACACAAGGGCCAGAAAAAACCAATTGTGGATTGAATTCACCACACTAAGGAAGCAACATAAGCAGGCTATTTCAGAGTATGTGACTAAGATTAAAGATGTAGCAGATCAGCTAGCAAGCATAGGAGAAGAGATTGAAGAAGAGCAGATAGTAAGGCAAGTGATCAATGGGATTAAACCTGATGAAAAATGGGAAAGCTTCACCACTGCCATGGACCTATACATGGACATGCAAATTCCAGATCTTACCACTCTCATGAGGCAATTGTTTAATCATGAAGGCAAGCTCAACAAGAATGGAGACTCATCCAAAGGTAATAGCTCTTCTGCCCTATACACTAATAAAAGTAAGTCTAAAGATAAAGGCAAGAACAAGAAAGGAGAGGATGAGGGCACTACCTCCCAAGCCAACTATGCAGGGAGAGGTAGATCATCAAGAGGAAGGGGTAGAGGAGGTAAGCAAGGTAGGGGGAGATCTTATAACTCATCACCATGCAACATTTATGGTTTATCAAATCATACTACAGATGAGTGATTCAGGAACTACAAGAATCAGAGAGGTAGAGGATATCAAAAAAGGTCGATACTCAGAGTCAAGAGGCAGATTCAACCATCATCAGGGGTACAACAACAACTACAACAACAACTACAATGGAAACTACCAAGGAGGATACAAGTGTAGAAAGGATTACAACAACTACACAGAAGAACAAGATGATTCTCTTCTGATAATGAACATGACTTCAAAACCAGGTACAAATGATGACCATCTCTTCTACATTAACTCAGGTTGCTCAAATCATGTGGCAGGCAATGTAGCTCTTCTCTCTGACCTTGAAGAACCAAGAGGTAAGCATCAAGTACAAACAGGTGATGACACCAAGCACTCAGTAGTTAAAGTTGGAAATGTTAAGACTTCTGATGGGAATCAAAACTTGTTGAGTATGGTACTATATGTACCAACCATTACCAAAAATTTGATAAGTGTTGGAAAGATTGTGGAAAAAGGTTTGCAGGTCAGGTTCAACCAATATGGAGCATTTGTGGAGGATCCCAAGCATGGGTTCAAGAGAATAGCTAAAGGAGAAAAATCAGGTAGACTTTTCACTTTTGAGCTAGAAGATACAAAGAATATTGCACTCTACAATTACAAAGATCAAACACTTTCAGAGCCTGAGATTTGGCATAAAAGATTAGGGCATGTAGGTGAAAGAACCTTGAAGCAAATATGGAGGTACCAATGTGTGCTTGGGATACCTAATGTATCCAAACAACATGTGATCTACAAGTGTGGTGCTTGTCAGTTTGGAAAGTCTCATAGGTCACCATTCTCAAGGAAAGGCTACATGCATGAGGACTACCTAGAGCTTGTCCATACAGATGTATGGGGACCAAGCAAAGACCCCTCAATCTCAAGATCAAGGTACTATGTATCTTTTATTAATGATTATAGTAGGTGGATTGTATTGTACTTTATGAAGCACAAAGATGAAGTGTTCAATTGTTTTAAAAAATATCTTACACTTGTTGAGAATCAGACAAGACGAAACCTAAAGAGACTAAGGTCAGATGGAGGAGGTGAGTACTTCTCCAATGAGTTTGAAGCATCCTTGCAGGACAGAGGAATCAAGAGAGAAATCACCACAAGGTATACTCTTGAATAGAATGGGGTAGCTAAGAGAAGAAATAGATTGATTGTTGAAACAACTAGGTCAATGTTGAATGAAAAGAAATTACCTAACTACTTATGGGCAGAGAGTGTATCTACTACCACTTACCTCATAAATAGGTTGCCGTCTAAATCTCTTGATGGGATGACCCCTTATGAAGCATGGCATGGTAAGAGACCCTCACTTGATCATTGTAGGATATTTGGATGTGTAGCATATGTACACATTCCTTCTTAGATAAGAGGTAAGCTAGACCCTAAGGCTGAGAAGTGTATCTTTATTGGATATGATCTAAATCAGAAGGGTTATAGGTTCTAAAACCCTTCAAATAAGGGATTCATGGTTAGTAGAGATGTTGTCTTTGATGAAAATGACTCTTGGAATGAGAATGAATGCAGGAAGGTTAAACTACCCTATGACTTGGAGAAGAGTTTCCAAGTCTTACTAAGGAGGAACCTACTCAGGATGAAGACACCAGTTCAGATGATGAAGACATTATCAATCTTGAAGAATTCAAGGCATGGAAGTAAAGTGGAACTCAAAATTGTGGAAATTACTCACAATCGTGATTGTCTAAAGTCTATAAAAGCTTGAAATCTCATAAAAATACTCATTTGAGTGAAAGAGTGAGTGGGAGGAGCTAGCAAAATTGGGATTTGTTGCAAACTCAGACCTTTTGGCATTTCTTGATCAAGCAAACAAGGTAGTCTTTTTTACATTGAGTTTTTGCATAATTTTAAGTTCAAAACTTTCGGAAAGAATCAGAAAACACAAAAAAATATTGAATTCACAGAATCACGTTTTTATGTTTTTTGAATTTTTATGAAGGAAAAATTGTCTTGTAGTTGAAAGTTCTTCATTGCATGTTATTATTTTGTATAGGCGCTTCTGATAGTATATAAAAAACTCAGTAAATTAAAAATCAAAAAATTATAAAAATCAGCACAGAATCGCGATTCTGTGACTAAAATCAAAATCCCGATTCTCAAAATACAATTTTCATAAGAAAATCATGTTTTTTACGATTGTGAGCAATCACGATTGTCTGGAAATAGAATCGTAAAAAAACACGATTCCCTTCACAGGATCGTGCAAAACGCGATTCTCATTACAAAATCATGAAGAACACGATTCCCTTCACAGGGTCGCGAGAAACATGATCGTAATCAGAGAATTGTGAAAAAACACGATTCCATTCACAGAATCTTGAAAAACACAATTCCATTCACACGATTGTGAGAAACACGATCCTAGTCATAGAGTCATGAAAAAACACGATTCCATTTAGAGGATTGTGAGAAACACAATTCTTATCACAGAATGGTGAAAAACACGATTCTCTTCACAGGATCGTGAAAAAACATGATTCTCATCACATAATCATGAAGAACACGATTCCCTTCACAGGATCGGGAGAAACACGATCCGAATCACAGAATCGTGAGAAAACATGATTCCATTCACAGAATCGTGCAAAACACGATTCCATTCGCAGGATCATGAGAAACACGATCCTAGTCACAGAATCGTGAAAAACATGATTCCATTCACAGGATCGTGAGAAACACGATCTTAGTCACAAGATCGTGAAAAAACACGATTTCTTTCACAGCTCCGTTCTCACTCCATAGTTTAAAGTTTTGTGCAAGAAAGCACTTAATCTTTAAGTTGGAAGATAATCTACTCGTGGCTAGAAGCATTTGCTTAAACGGGTTTTGTACTAAGAGAATTGAATTTTAGAAGTTAGGGGTGTCAAATCGACTTCTCAGAAGTACAGATTTGGACATAGGTAACTTGTGAAGTTGATTTCTCAAGTTATACTAAACCTTTTGAAGAATTTTAACTTGGAGGAGGTGCGCAACTTCTAGAAGACACTCCATACAAAATTTCATAGAAAACTTTACAGGTTTGATAAGTCAATGAGAAGAAATTGTGCAGCAGACTTTCTGTGTTTTATTTTCTTCACAGAATTTTTCAACTTTTGATAAATTGGAGATTGGACCTCTAATTTGGTAAAGGTTTTGACTTACTCTTGGTATAAAGGTGATCTAATCACAAGAGTAGGTTGTTATTTTGGAGATTAACACTCTCCATCAGTGGTATCAGAGCAAGAGACATCAAAATCAAGGAAAGGAGGATCTCGACTGCTGCAGATTCAAGAAATTCAATAACTGAAGAACTAGAAGGTGAAAGTTTGAAGGCAGAACTTGAGGAGGAGACCATACGACATCCAGAAAGACAAAAGGTGTCTAATTCAAAGCAAAGGTACATATATCATTAATAAAGCTTGAAGATTTCAATACACAGGTAGAAGGAAGATGGGAGATTCTCTTCAGATAGAGAAATTGGATAGGGAAAACTATCCTGCATGGGCAATGAGGATGGAAGCTCATCTTATGAGCAAAGATTTAATAGCCTACATCACAGGAGAAGAAGTGAAGCCAGTTTTCAGAGATCCTAGTGTTCCAACTAGGGAAGAGTTAGCAGATTTGAAGAATTGGATGAAAAGAGATGCTCAGGCTAGGAGCATTATATATATGGTAGTCAATGATTACTTGTTACCTCATATTCGAGGCCTTGAAAGTGCAACTGATATTTGGAATGCTTTGGAGGAGCATTTCCAGAATACTACTAAGTCAAGGAAGGCATCCTTATGGGCAGAGTTTACCACCTTTAAGAAGAAGGCTTCTCAATCCATTTCAAACTATGTGACAAGAATGAAAGATATTGCAGATGCTTTAGGAGCTGTTGATGAAGACATTGAGGAGGATAAATTGGTAAGGAAAATTCTTACAGGTTTAAGAGGTGATGACAAATGGAAGCCATTCATTTTATCTACGGAGTTATCACTTGATCATTTCACTCCTGATTTAAATCAGTTGCTAGGTCATATGCTAACATTTGAGCAGGATGTTAAAGGAGATGGTGACAAGAGTGCAGGTCATGCAATGTACTCAAAGGACAAAAAGAAGAATAGCAAAGGAAAGCAACAAGCAGGTGAAGATGAAGGAACAACTAGTCAAGCAAACTTCCTAAGAGGAAGAGGAGGTGGCAAAGGTAGAGGAAGAGGCAGGAATAACAAAGATGGAGGCAAAGCTTGCTGGATTTGTGGTAAGAAAAATCACTTAGCTAATGATTGTTGGCATAATACTCAGAATAATAATGGATACAGTCAAAACTATAATGCAAGAGGAAGAGGTGGCAGACATCAAAGAGGTAATTTCAGAGGTAGAGGTAGTAGGGGTTACTTTGGAAGAAATGCAGGTAGAGGATTCCAAAGTCAACAATACAACAACACCTACTACAATTATGCTTCAGATCAAAAGGAGGATTCAACATTGATAATGAATGCAACTTGTGAAAGACAGAGTGAAGATCAAAGAGTCTTCTACATTGACTCAGGGTGTAGCAATCACCTGAGTGGTAATATATCTCTGATGACTGATTTGGAGAATAAGGTTTTTAATCATGTTGTTCAAACAGGTGACAACACAAAGCACAATGTGAAGTCAATTGGATCAGTGAAGGCTAAGGATGGTAGTACCTTATTGAGTAAGGTTCTGTATGTTCCTACAATTCCTAAGAATTTGATAAGTGTAGGACAAATTGTGGAAAAAGGTTATGAAGTAAGGTTCACTAATGATGGAGTATATGTGGAAGACCCTAGTCAAGGGTATAAATAGATTGTTTCAGGAAAGAAAGAAGGAAGACTATTTACATTGAAGATTCAAGGCAATATTGGCCATGCTATGTTCACATATGGAGGACATAAGATCTCTGAGTTAGATCTTTGGCACAAGAGACTTGGACATTTCAATGAAAGAGGTATTAAATACATGATTAACAATGGTTCAGTGCTTGGTTTGCCTAATGTTGCAGGTCAACATATGACATACAAATGTGAGGCATGTCAATTAGGTAAGGCTCATAAGCTTTCCTACTCCAAGCATGGTTTCATGTACTCAGAGAAGCTTGAGTTGGTACACACAGATGTGTGGGGGCCATCAAAAGATTTTAGTATAAATGGGTCAAGGTATTATGTGATTTATGTGGATGATGCTACCAGATGGATCACTATCTATGTGATCAAAGATAAGTCAGAAGTGTTTAATACATTTAAACACTATCATGCATATGCAGAAAGAATTACAGGACATAAGTTGAAAAGACTAAGGTCAGATGGAGGGGGAGAGTATTTCTCTAATGAGTTCAGTGATTACTTGTGGAATGCAGGTATAAAAAGGGAAGTTACTTGCAGGTACTCTCCTCAACAGAATGGTGTAGCAGAAAGGAGGAATAGGACTCTTGTTGAGTTTGCAAGATCCATGATGAAGGAGAAAAATTGCCCCAATTATTTGTGGGCTGAGGCTGTAAATACAGCAACTTATTTGGTCAATAGGTTACCATGTAAAGCTTTGCAGGGTATGACACCATATGAGGCTTGGTGGGGTAAGAGACCTACCTTGGATCATTGCAGAGTTTTTGGATGTGTGGCATATGCATATGTGCCATCACAATTAAGACACAAATTGGAACCTAAGGCTGAAAAGTATGTTTTCATTGGTTATGATGATAAGCAGATGGGTTATAGATTGTGGAATCCATCTACAAAACAATTCATGGTTTCTAAAGATGTTACATTTGATGAGCAAAGTACTTGGTATGCAGGTACAATCAATATCAATACAGGTGATGAAGAAGAAGGGAGTCAAAGGAAAGGTAAATCAAAGGTTCAGATATTTGATGAGCAAGAGAATAATGAAGTGCAGGTTGAAGTGGAAGATACACCAAGGTTTGATCCTGAGTGTGAAGAACCAGAAACCTCAAGGAGTGGAGAACTCAGAAGGTCATCAAGAAATAGATGGCAACCTACAAGGTATAGTTATGATACTTCTTTTTTGGCCACAAAAGATTATGCTTATATGGTGAAAACAGATGAAGACCCTTCTACATATGAAGAGGCAAAAGGTAAGGAAAAATGGGAGAAAGCTATGCAGGAAGAATATGATGCACTATTGGAAAATCAAACTTGGGATTTGGTTCCAAAACCAAATAGTCAGAAAATCATTGGATGCAAGTGGGGTTATAAGACCAAGAGGTTTGCAGATGGAAGTGTGTCTAGATACAAAGCTAGACTTGTTGTCAAAGGGTTTGCTCAGACATATGGTGTTGACTATGATGAGACTTATAGTCCTGTGGCAAAGATGACAACTATCAGGACACTTATAGCTATTGCTGCATGTAAAGGTTGGAAGTTATGTCAACTTGATGTGAAAAATGCTTTTTTTGAATGGTTATATTTCAGATGATGTGTTCATGGACCAACCTCAAGGGTTCAGAGATAAAAGGTATCCAGATCATGTGTGCAAGCTCAAGAGAGCTTTGTATGGCTTAAAGCAGGCCCCAAGGGCATGGAATTATAGACTTGTAAAGTTCTTGAAAGAACTTGGATTTCAGGTGTCTAAAGCAGATAGTAGCTTGCTTGTCAAAGCAAGTGATAATGGTTTCATATACATGTGCATATATGTTGATGATATAATCCTTACAGGTACAGATGAAGAAGGAATACAAAGACTAAAGAAGCAGATGGAAAAGGAATTCAAAATAAGTGACTTGGGAGATCTGTCATACTTCTTGGGCATGGAGATTACAT
>CM035420.1:112338320-112348320 GCA_020310875.1 Ceratopteris richardii
GGGTCCTTTGGACAATGCATGAATTGTGACAAAACTCCCACTGCATAACTAAGAGCAGGTCTTGTTAGTGTAGCATAAATCAAACTACCCACAAGAGATTGATACTTCCTCATATCTTTGTAGTCTGCACCATCATATTTACTAAGCTTGTGATTAACTTCAAGTGGAGTTGAAGCTTCTCTGCAATTTTCCATATCAAACTTCTTCAACAAGTTCAAAAGATACCTTTCTTGTGACACATATATGCCATGATCTATATAAGTGACTTCCATTCCAAGAAAGTATGACAACTTTCCTAGGTCACTGATCTTGAACTCTTTTTCAAGTAATCTCTTTACCTCCTTGATTCCTTCATCTGAAGTACCTGTGATTATAATGTCATCTACATAAATACAAATGTAGATTTTACCTTCCTCTGTTCTTTTGATAAGTAGACTTGAATCTGCTTTTGAACTTTGATATCCAAGATCATTGAGATACTTCACCAGTCTATAGTTCCAAGCTCTTGGAGCTTGCTTCAATCCATACAAGGCTCTTCTCAACCTGCAAACAAAATTTGGATACCTGGAATCTATAAACCCTTGAGGTTGTTCCATGTATACCTCATCTGATATGTATCCATTCAAGAATGCATTCTTTATATCCAATTGACTTAGAGTCCATCCTTTTGAAGCTGCAATAGCAATGATTGTTCTTATAGTTGACATCTTAGCTACAGGACTGAATGTCTCATCATAATCTATGCCATAGGTCTGGGCATAGCCTTTCACTACCAATCTAGCTTTGTATCTGGCTATACTTCCATCTGCAAGCTTCTTCACTTTATAAACCCAATTATTTCCAATTACTTTCTTACCATTTGGTTTAGGAACAAGTTCCCATGTCTTGTTCTCCTCCAGTGCATTGAACTCTTCCTTCATTGCTTCTTCCCATTGCTTCTTACCTTTTGCTTCATCATAGTTCTGAGGTTCTTCATCATCTTTGACAATATATGCATAGTTCTTCTGAGTTATGTAAGACGTATCATAAGAATACCTTTCTGGTTGTCTTCTAGTCCTGCTTGACCTTCTTGGTTCACATTCTTCATAAGTTTCTGGATACACTTCTTCATCAAATATAAGAGCTTCTTCATTTCTTCTTGTTAATCCACTTGTGGATGTACTTGCTTGCATATAGTCTTCATCTCTATTTACCTGCACAATTGATTTTCCTTTCTCACATCTTCTTACCTCTTCTTCAAATTCTTCAACTGTGTGACTTTGATCTGCATACCAACTTTTCTGTTCATCAAATGTAACATCTCTAAAAACAAGAAATTGTTTTGTTAGAGGATTCCACAATCTGTAACCCATCTGCTTTTCATCATAACCAATGAACACATATTTTTCTGCCTTTGGTTCAAGTTTATGCCTAAGCTGTGATGGCACATAAGCATATGCAATTGATCCAAACACTCTACAATGATCTAGTGTTGGTTTCTTACCCCACCAAGCTTCATATGGAGTCATTCCATTCAGAGCTGCACATGGTAATCTATTCACAAGATATGTGGCTGTATTCACAGCCTCAGCCCAAAGATAATTTGGACAGTTCTTCTCCTTTAGCATAGCTCTAGCAAACTCAACCAAAGTCTTGTTCCTTCTTTCTGCTACACCATTTTGTTGTGGTGTATACCTACAGGTTATTTCTCTCTTAATACCTGCATTCCAAAGATAATCATTGAACTCTTGGGAGAAGTATTCTCCCCCTCCATCAGACCTCAGTCTTTTAAGCTTTTGACCTGTTACTCTCTCTGCATATGCATGAAAATGCTTGAAGGCTCCAAACACTTCTGATCTTTCCTTCAAAACATATAATGTTATCCATCTTGTAGCATCATCAATGAAAAGAACATAATACCTTGAGCCACTGATAGATCCTTCTTTTGTTGGTCCCCATACATCTGTATGAATGAGCTCAAGTACTCCATCATGTTTGAATCCTTTCTTCTGAAATGGTAACCTGTGTGCTTTTCCCATTTGACATGCTTCACATTTATAAACCATATGTTGACTTTGCACATTTGGTAATCCTAGTACAGACTGATTAGCAACCATAGCTTTAATTCCTCTTTCATTGAAATGACCTAATCTCTTATGCCAGAGATCAAGTTCTATAATCACTGCTTCACCATGTGTGAGCAAAGCTTGACCAATGTTCCCTTGCACTCTTAAAGTAAAGAGTCTACCTTCTTTCTTACCAGAGACAATCTGATTATATCCATTCTTTGGATCTTCAACAAATACTCCTTCATTTGTAAACCTGACTTGAAAAACTTTTTCAACTATCTGTCCCACACTAATCAAGTTTTTAGGTATTGTAGGAACATACAAAACATTGGTTAGCAAATCTGCTCCACTCTTGCATTTCACTTTTCCAATTGAATGTACACTATGTCTTGTATTATCACTAGTTTGAACTATATGACTAGAAATGCCTTTTTCCAATTCTGACATCAATTCTATGTTTCCTGACAAATGATTAGAACATCCAGAGTCAATGTAAAATACCTTTAGATCTTCTTTGTCTGATGTGCTGATTGAATTCATCATCAATGATGTATGACTTTCATTCTGTGTGTCATTTGCATAGTTGTAGTAGGTGGTGTTGTAGGATTGATTCTGTCCCCAACTTCTTCCTCCACCTCTACCATAGCCTCCTCTTTGACTTTGTCTACCTCTTTGAAAATTACTTTGATATCTTCCACCTCGACCTCTGCTATTATTGTTTTGATTCTGGTTTGATCCTTGTTGATTGTGCCAACAGTCATGAGCCAAATGATTACTCAATCCACAGATCTAGCAAGCCTTCTTATTGTTATTTTGATTACCTCTACCTCTTCCAAAACCCCTTGCTCTTCCTCTACCAGTGCCTTTACCTCTTGCATAATAAGCTTGAGAACTAGACTCTTCTTCATCCTTTGCTTTACCTTTATCTCCTTTCTTCTTGTTCTTCATGTACATTGCAGAACTTTGTCCTTTATCTCCATCTCCCTTCAAGTCTTGCTCATATGTGAGCATCAAACCAAGTAATTGATTCAAATCTGGAACATAATGATTTAATGAAAGTTCTGTTGATAAGACAAAAGGTTTCCACCTTTCATCTCCTCTCAAACCTGCAAGTAGTTGAGCAATCAATCTGTGATCTTCAACATCTTCATCTATGGATCCAAGACTATCTGCTAGATCCTTCATCTTAGTGACATAATCACTAATACTTTGACTTGGCTTCTTCTTGAATGTTGTAAAATTTGACCATAGACTTGCTTTCCTTGCTTTAGTAGTGCTTTGGAAATGATACTCCAATGCATTCCATATATCTTCAGATGATTCCAATCCTCTGATGTGTGGTAGCAAATGATCAGAGATTGTATTGTAGATGTAGGCTTTTGCACTTGCATCCTTCTTCTGCCAATGCTTTAAAGCATCTAGTTCTTCTTTCTTTGGTCGGCTTTCATCTTCAAATACTGGCTTCTCTTCTTCACCTGTTACATATACCATGAGATCCTTACTCATAAGTAAGGCTTCCATTCTCATTACCCATGCAGGGTAATTATCTCTGTCTAGTTTGTCAATGGAGATATGATCTGCCATACTCCTTTCCTTCTGCTGCAACCTTTGAGCTTAAAGGATAAAGGATAATACCTTTTGAAGTTATTTGTGTATGAGGATACTTTTGAAGTAACCTTGTGATACCTTGTGTCTTCAAATGCTTCACCTTTCAAACTTTAATGGAAAACTTTACAAAACTTCTCGTACCTTTGTCGTCTTCTGCTCTCGACAATCTTTCTGCTCTGATACCACTTGTTGATGTATAAAACACCACAAGAAATGAATTAATGTGACACTAGAACACCTCTATGGTCACCATTAACTCATTGCCACTCCAAACTTTGAGAAATGATAGCCTAAAGTGAGAACTTTGCTTCTACAGAAATTCCTAGTCACTGAAATGACATACCTTCAGTATTTTGCTAATTTCTCCTAATGCAAGTCTTATTTCTCCATGAAACTTTACAGACTGAAATTAGAAGAGTAGAGCTTTCCAACAAGCTATCATATGTATCAAACAGATCTCTAGAACTCAAGTTATGGCCTTCACAAGATGACCCTATATGACCTTCCAAAACTAGAAATTTTGCCTATTTTAGTATTCCTGGGTGTCTAAAAATAAAAAATTTGATGCCTATCATCAAATTTCAGTCAAGGTCGATGCTGGGCATCGACTTTGAGCTTTTTTAGGCCCTTTTTTTGCACCAGAAATAGCTTCTTTTACATACACATGAAGAAGACCACTTGTATGCTAGAAGTCGATGCCGGGCATCCACTTTATGCTGAAACTCGATGCCAGGCATCCAGTTGCTCCACAAACTTCATGTTTTTAAAAGATTCAACAACACTTAACACACAGAGAATGGAAATAATGACTTATCAGCCAAGATTCAATGCCAGGCATCGAATTGCTCAAAAAACTTGAACTTTTGAATTCATCACACAGTAGGCAAGCATGGAGATGATGGAGAGAGACTCATACACAGAACTTTACTTAGTTCTTTCTCATAGCTATGAAAACTCAGAAGTTTTATAGATGCTTTCTCACTCAGAGAAGCCCGACTATACTCAGTCATATAAAATGAACTCCTTCTCCTACTTCTTCTCTCTCGCTCTCTCTCTCTCTCTTTGCGTCAGTTGATACAAACTAACTTATATAGATTTTCTCATTCCCGTGACTTTTAAAAAACTTCTAGAACTAAAGTGAACTTACTTTACAAATATGATACATTTGTGAATTTGTCCCTTCACATAGGCATGGGGTTTTCTTCCTAAGATTTGACCTTCAAATATAGGTCCAATTAGTGATTGTTTCTCCAACAGATAGATAGATAGATAGATAGATAGATAGATAGATAGATAGATAGATAGATAGATAGATAGATAGATAGATAGATAGATAGATAGATAGATAAATAGATAGATAGATAGATAGATAGACAGACAGACAGACATATGATGGAGAGTGTTAATCTCCAAAAGAACAACCTACTCTTGTGATTAGAGCACCTCTATACCAAGAGTAAGTCAAAACCTTTACCAAATTAGAGGTCCAATCTCCAATTTATCAAAAGTTGAAAAATTCTGTGAAGAAGATAAAACACAGAAAGTCTACTGCACAATTTCTTCTCATTGACTTATCAAACCTATAAAGTTTTCTATGAAATTTTGTATGGAGTGTTGCCTAGAAGTTGCGCACCTCCTCCAAGTTAAAATTCTTCAAAAGGTTTAGTATAACTTGAGAAATCAACTTCACAAGTTACCTATGTCCAAATCTGTACTTCTGAGAAGTCGATTTGACACCCCTAACTTCTAAACTTCAATTCTCTTAGTACAAAACCCGTTTAAGCAAATGCTTCTAGCCACAAGTAAATTATCTTCCAACTTAAAGATTAAGTGCTTGCTTGCACAAAACTTTAAACTATGGAGTGAGAACTGAGCAAAAGATTAAGATCGAGATTTGTGCCTGTTTCAGAGAACTGTGAACACTCAACACATATGAATGTTCCTACTAACAATTCTCCTAACCTGTTTACAATTAGACTCTGAAACTTAAGCCATAGACTTGTTAACTATGAACTTAGATATCCTCAAAAGGATTTCACAAATGATTTACCACAGACAGAGCAGACACGAAAAGATCGGGCGCAATATTTCTTCAATTACTCAGAAAGTTACAGTTGAGTGATGAGAGAAAACTCAACTAACTTTTCTCATGTCTCATGACATCTAACTTCACTTTTCTTGACTTCTATCTATTCTTCCATATGCTCTCATATCACGCCTTGACATTTTTAGGATATATATAGAGAAATTTGTACAAGTCTGTGACTAATCAAAAATCTAAATGAACTATCACTATACTAATGTACATATGTGTACATTCCTCATATCCTCTGAATGTATCCTTCTTCCAAGCTTCAAGAATTGATCTCATCCTTCATTCTTTAGTCTTCAAACATTCAATTGGTGATTGGTCTGCACCAACAGCTCCCCCTCAATCATCAATTGAGGTTTCTCCTTTCTTCTTTATACCTGCCATGTCTTTAAACTTCTGTAGCTTTGGTCCATCCAAACTCTTTGTAAGCATATCAGCTATCTGATCTTTAGTTGAAGTATGTATGACTTCAATCTCCTTATCCATCACCTTCTCTCTTAGGAAATGGTACTGTATCTCAATGTGTTTGGTCCTGGCATGAAAAACAGGATTAGCAGCTAAATACAATGAACTCATGTTATCTCCATATATAATTGGTATCCCATGCACAATGTCAAAACTCTTCATCAAGGTTTTGAGCCAAATCACTTCCTTTGCAGCTTCAACCATTCCTTTATATTCAGCTTCTGTAGAAGACAAAGCAACTGTATGTTGCTTCTTGGAACACCATGAAATAAGTTTATCTCCCACATAACACATGTATCCAAAAGTTGATCTTCTATCATCTGGATTACCTGCCCAATCTGCATCACTATAAATCTTAATGTTTGTATCTGATGTAAATCCATAATACAAACCTTCTTTGAGTGTACCCTTAATGTACCTCAACACTCTTTGTCCTGGAATCCAATGTTCTTTCCTTGGACAATGCATAAATTGAGACAAAACCCCTACTCCATATGATAAATCAGGTCTAGTTAAAGTAGCATAGATAAGACTACCAACCAAAGTCTGATATTGTCTCATGTCCTTGAATTCTTCTCCTCCAAACTTACTCAATTTGTGATTCACCTCCATTGGTGTAGGTGCTACCCTGCAATCATCCATTCTAAACTTGATTAACAAGTTCTTCAAATATCTTTCTTGAGTCACAAATACTCCATGTTGAGTATATGTAATCTCCAAGCCCAAGAAGTATGACAGATCTCCCAAGTCACTTATTTTGAATTCCTTTTCCATCTGCTTCTTTAGTCTTTGTATTCCTTCTTCATCTGTACCTGTAAGGATTATATCATCAACATATATGCACATGTATATGAAACCATTATCACTTGCTTTGACAAGCAAGCTACTATCTGCTTTAGACACCTGAAATCCAAGTTCTTTCAAGAACTTTACAAGTCTATAATTCCATGCCCTTGGGGCCTGCTTTAAGCCATACAAAGCTCTCTTGAGCTTGCACACATGATCTGGATACCTTTTATCTCTGAACCCTTGAGGTTGCTCCATGAACACATCATCTGAAATATAACCATTCAAAAAAAGAATTTTTCACATCAAGTTGACATAACTTCCAACCTTTACATGTAGCAATAGCTATAAGTGTCCTGATAGTTGTCATCTTTGCCACAGGACTATAAGTCTCATCATAGTCAACACCATATGTCTGAGCAAACCCTTTGACAACAAGTCTAGCTTTGTATCTAGACACACTTCCATCTGCAAACCTCTTGGTCTTATAAACCCACTTGCATCCAATGATTTTCTGACTATTTGGTTTTGGAACAAAATCCCAAGTTTGATTTTCCAATAGTGCATCATATTCTTCCTGCATATCTTTCTCCCATTTTTCCTTACCTTTTGCCTCTTCATATGTAAAAGGGTCTTCATCTGTTTTCACCATATAAGCATAATCTTTTGTGGCCAAAAAAGAAGTATCATAACTATACCTTGTAGGTTGCCATCTATTTCTTGATGACCTTCTGAGTTCTCCACTCCTTGAGATTTCTGGTTCTTCACACTCAGGATCAAACCTTGGTGTATCTTCCACTTCAACCTACACTTCATTATTCTCTTGCTCATCAAATATCTGAACCTTTCATTTACCTTTCCTTTGACTCCCTTCTTCTTCATCACCTGTATTGATATTGATTGTACCTGCATACCAAGTACTTTGCTCATCAAATGTAACATCTTTAGAAACCATGAATTGTTTTGTAGATGGATTCCACAATCTATAACCCATCTGCTTATCATCATAACCAATGAAAACATACTTTTCAGCCTTAGGTTCCAATTTGTGTCTTAATTGTGATGGCACATATGCATATGCCACACATCCAAAAACTCTGCAATGATCCAAGGTAGGTCTCTTACCCCACCAAGCCTCATATGGTTTCATACCCTGCAAAGCTTTACATGGTAACCTATTGACCAAATAAGTTGCTGTATTTACAGCCTCAGCCCACAAATAATTAGGGCAATTTTTCTCCTTCATCATGGATCTTGCAAACTCAACAAGAGTCCTGTTCCTCCTTTCTGCTATACCATTCTATTGAGGAGAGTACCTGCAAGTAACTTCCCTTTTTATACCTGCATTCCACAAGTAATCACTGAACTCATTAGAGAAATACTCTCCCCCTCCATCTGACCTTAGTCTTTTCAACTTATGTCCTGTAATTATTTCTGCATATGCATGATAGTGTTTAAATGTATTAAACACTTCTGACTTATCTTTGATCACATAGATAGTGATCCATCTGGTAGCATCATCCACATAAATCACATAATACCTTGACCCATTTATACTAAAATCTTTTGATGGCCCCCACACATCTGTGTGTACCAACTCAAGCTTCTCTGAGTACATGAAACCATGCTTGGAGTAGGAAAGCTTATGAGCCTTACCTAATTGACATGCCTCACATTTGTATGTCATATGTTGACCTGCAACATTAGGCAAACCAAGCACTGAACCATTGTTAATCATGTCTTTAATACCTCTTTCATTGAAATGTCCAAGTCTCTTGTGCCAAAGATCTAACTCAGAGATCTTATGTCCTCCATATGTGAACATAGCATGGCCAATATTGCCTTGAATCTTCAATGTAAATAGTCTTCCTTCTTTCTTTCCTGAAACAATCTGTTTATACCCTTGACTAGGGTCTTCCACATATACTCCATCATTAGTGAACCTTACTTCATAACCTTTTTCCACAATTTGTCCTACACTTATCAAATTCTTAGGAATTGTAGGAACATACAGAACCTTACTCAATAAGGTACTACCATCCTTAGCCTTCACTGATCCAATTGACTTCACATTGTGCTTTGTGTTGTCACCTGTTTGAACAACATGATTAAAAACCTTATTCTCCAAATCAGTCATCAGAGATATATTACCACTCAGGTGATTGCTACACCCTGAGTCAATGTAGAAGACTCTTTGATCTTCACTCTGTCTTTCACAAGTTGCATTCATTATCAATGTTGAATCCTCCTTTTGATCTGAAGCATAATTGTAGTAGGTGTTGTTGTATTGTTGACTTTGGAATCCTCTACCTGCATTTCTTCCAAAGTAACCCCTACTACCTCTGCCTCTGAAATTACCTCTTTGATGTCTGCCACCTCTTCCTCTTGCATTATAGTTTTGACTGTATCCATTATTATTCTGAGTATTATGCCAACAATCATTAGCTAAGTGATTTGTCTTACCACAAATCCAGCAAGCTTTGCCTCCATCTTTGTTATTCCTGCCTCTTCCTCTACCTTTGCCACCTCCTCTTCCTCTTAGGAAGTTGGCTTGACTAGTTGTTCCTTCATCTTCACCTGCTTGTTGCTTTCCTTTGCTATTCTTCTTTTTGTCCTTTGAGTACATTGCATGACCTGCACTCTTGTCACCATCTCCTTTAACATCCTGCTCAAATGTTAGCATATGACCTAGCAACTGATTTAAATCAGGAGTGAAATGATCAAGTGATAACTCTGTAGATAAAATAAATGGCTTCCATTTGTCATCACCTCTTAAACCTGTAAGAATTTGCCTTACCAATTTATCCTCCTCAATGTCTTCATCAACAGCTCCTAAAGCATCTGCAATATCTTTCATTCTTGTCACATAGTCTGAAATGGATTGAGAAGCCTTCTTCTTAAAGGTGCTAAACTCTGCCCATAAGGATGCCTTCCTTGACTTAGTAGTATTCTGGAAATGCTCCTCCAAAGCATTCCAAATATCAGTTGCACTTTCAAGACC
>CM035420.1:112363320-112365820 GCA_020310875.1 Ceratopteris richardii
TCTATATGTTTTGTTCTTGCATGAAATACTGGGTTTGCTGCAAGATATAGAGAGCTCATATTGTCTCCATGCATAATTGGTATACCTTGTTCAATGCCCAAGCTTTTGAGCAAGGTCTACATCCATATCACTTCTTTAGCTGCTTCTACAAGTCCTTTATACTCTGCTTCTGTTGACGATAAAGCCATTGTGTGTTGCTTCTTCGAACACCAGCTTACCAGCTTATCTCCTAGGTATATCATATACCCGTGTGTTGATCGTCTGTCATCTTGACTTCCGACCCAGTCTGAGTCACTGTATGCTCTTAGCTTTATATCTGACATAAAAGGATAATATAATCCTTCTTTATAGTTCCTTTAATGTATCTAAGAACTCTCTGTCTTGCAACCCAATGTTGATCTGTTAGACAATGCATAAACTGTGAGAGAACTCCTACTGCATAACTAAGATCCGGTCTTGTTAGCGTAGCATAAATTAAGCTTCCTACTAATGACTGATATTTCTTCATATCTTTAAACTCTGCTCCACTGTATTTGCTGAGTTTTTGGTTTACTTCAAGCGGTGTTGAAGCCTCTCTGCAATTTTCCATATTAAACTTCTTCAGTAAGTTTAGGAGGTACCTTTCTTGCGAAACATATACACCATGATCTGTGTGTGTGAATTCCATTCCTAGAAAGTATGACAACTTTCCTAGGTCACTGATCTGAAACTCCTTTTCGAGTAATCTTTTTACTTCTGTAATTCCTCCATCTGAGGTTCCTGTGATTATTATGTCGTCTACATAAATGCAAATGTAGATCATACCTTCTTCTGTTCTTTTTATAAGTAAACTTGCATCTGCCTTCGAACTTTGGTATCCAAGTTCGTTCAGATACTTCACAAGTCTGTAATTCCAAGCTCTTGGAGCTTGCTTCAGTCCATAAAGTGCTTTTCTTAACCTGCACACAAATTTTGGGTATCTGGAGCTTACAAACCCTTCAGGCTGCTCCATGTAAACCTCATCTGATATATATCCATTCAGAAACACATTCTTTATATCTAGCTGACTTATCTTCCATCCTTTCGATGCTGCTATAGCAATCACTGTTCTTATGGTTGAGATCTTTGCCCCCGAACTAAACGTCTTGTCGTAATCTATGCCATACGTCTGAGCATAGCCTTTGACTACTAGTCTAGCCTTATATCTGGCTATCTTTCCATCTACAAGCTTCTTCAATTTGAAAACCCATTTATTTCCGATTATTTTCTTACCATTTGGTTTAGGAACAAGCTCCCATGTCTTGTTCTCTTCCAGTGCGCTGAATTCTTCTTCCATTGCTTCTTCCCATTGCTTATTGCCTTTAGCTTCATCATAGCTCTGAGGTTCTTCATCATCTTTGACCATATATGCATAGTCTTTCTGAGTTATGTATGAAGTATCATATGAGTATCTTTCTGGTTGTCTTCTATTCCTGTTTGACCTTCTTGGTTCAAACTCTTCATGTGTATCTGAATGCACTTCTTCATCAAATCTCGAATCATCTTCATTTCTCATACCTGATCCGTTCCTGGACATACTTGCCTGCATATGATTTTCATCTCTGTTTACCTGAACAATTGATTTCCCTTTCTCTCTTCTTCTTATTTCTTCTTCGAATTCTTTTGTCGTATGACTTTGATCTGCATACCAGCTTTTCTATTCATCAAATGTAACATCTCTGGACACAGTAAATTGTTTGGTTAGAGGATTCCATAACATGTAACCCATCTGCTTTTCATCATATCCGACGAACACATATTTTTTTGCTTTCGGTTCTAGCTTATGTCTAAGTTGAGATGGTACATAAGCATAAGCGACTGATCCAAACACTTTGCAGTGATCAAGTGTTGGCTTCTTTCCCACCCAGGCTTCATATGGGGTCATTCCATCTAATGCCGTACATGGTAATCTATTTACCAAGTATGTAGCTGTATTTACGGCTTCAACCCAAAGATAATTTGGACCATCCTTTTCTTTTAGCATAGCTCGTGCGAACTCGACTAGAGTTCGGTTCCTTCTTTCTGCTACACCGTTTTGTTGTGGTGTATACCTGCAGGTTATTGCTCTTTTGATACCTGCATCCCAAAGATAATCATTGAATTCTTGGGAGAAGTATTCTCATCCTCCATCAGACCTCAGTATTTTAAGTTTCTGTCTTGTAAGTCTTTCAGCATATGCATGAAAGTGCCTGAAAGCTCCAAATACTTCTGATTTTTCTTTTAGAACATAAAGGGTTATCCATCTTGTTGCATCATCAATGAATAAAACATAATACCTCGATCCGTTGATTGATCCTTCTTTTGTAGGACCCCATATGTCTGTATGTATGAGTTCGAGTACTCCATCATGTTTAACTCCTTTCTTCTGGAAAGGTAACCTGTGGGCTTTTCCCACCTGACATGCTTCCCACTTATGAATCATATGTTGATTTTGTATGTTCGATAATCCAAGTACATACTGATTTGCGATCATAGTTTTAAT
>CM035420.1:112370820-112373320 GCA_020310875.1 Ceratopteris richardii
GCATGAAAAATAGGATTTGAGGTCATATGAATGTTGCTCAAGTTATCCCCATATATCAGTGGTACATCAACCTGCACATTCAAGTCATGAAACAACTTTTTAAACCACATAACCTCAGTAGTAGCCAATGCTAAACCTCTATACTCAGCCTCTGTAGAAGATAAAGCAACTGTAGGCTGTTTCTTTGAACTCCATGTTAATGTCTTGTTTCCTGCTATTACCACATATCCACTTGTGGATCTTCTGTCATCTTTGCTTCCAGCCCAATCTGCATCACTAAAGACTTTAAGAGTTAGATCAACATCATGACTATAAAATAATCCTTTGTTCATGGTACCTTTCAAATACCTAAGCACTCTTTTCGCTGCATGCATATGAGGTACTCTAGGTTCATGCATAAACTGTGACAATACTCCCACTGCATAACATATATCAGGTCTAGTTTTTGTTGCATAAATCAAAGATCCTACCATGGATCTATATACATTCATATCATGCAACTCATCACCTTCCTTTGCACTCAGCTTTACATTACATTCCATTGGAGTAGAAACAAATTTACATTCCTGCATACCAAACCTTTTCAGCATATCACATATATACTTTCTTTGTATCAACCACATACCTTCATCGCTATACACAATTTCAATCCCAAGAAAGTATCTGAGCAAACCAAGATCTGAAATTTTAAATTCCTTTCCCAAATTACCTTTTATCTCATCAATTGCTTTTGCATCATTCCCTGTAATCAACAAGTCATCCACATAAATGCATACATAGACACACATGCCATCTACATGTTTTACATAAAGTGAAGGATCAGCATGACTCGCTGTGTATCCTTGCAGCATAAGATACTTTACCAACCTTGCATTCCATGCCCTTGGTGCCTGCTTAAGACCATACAATGCCTTCTTTAACCTGCATACATGATTAGGACATTTTGCATCCACATAACCATCTGGTTGTGACATATACACTTCTTCAGTTAACTCACCATTAAGAAAGGCATTCTTTATATCGAGTTGATATATATTCCACCTTTTTACTTGCAGCTAAAGCCAACAAAGTTCTCACTGTTGCCATATTTGCTACTGGACTAAATGTTTTCTCATAGTCCACACCTTGAGTTTGATTATATCCTTTTGCTACAAGTCTAGCCTTATATCTAGACACACTACCATCACTATTTCTTTTAATCTTAAAAACCCACTTGCAACCAATTACCTTTTGCTTTGGTGTACTTGGAACTAAATTCCAAGTCTTGTTATCCTGTAGTGCTTCCATTTCTTCTCTCATTGCTTTCTCCCACTTTTCATCTCCTTTGGCCTCATCATAACATGTGGGTTCATTTTCCTGCTCAACTTTTGTCATAAAAGCATAATGAGTATTCATGAAAGATTCATAAGTATACCTTTGAGGTTGCTTACTTACTCTTGAAGTTCTTCTTACCTCCAATGTAGATGCTCTTCCTTTCTTATTAGGAACCTTTGATGATTCTCCATACTCACATACATCATTAATTTCCTCTCCTTCATCATTAACTTCAACAAGTTTGAGTTTACCTTTACTTTTAACACTTGGAGGTGACTCTTGCCTTAATCTTCCATTGAAAGGTGATCCTCTTTCTTCATCTAAACCACTCCTTTCATCATTTTAACTTCCTGATGGCTGAACTATGCATTCATCTCCTTCAACCACACCTTCTTCATTTTCATCCATGACCTGCAAACAATTCTTATCTGCATACCATGAAAGTGATTCATCAAAGTTTACATCTCTTGACACAACAACCTTATTGGTATGAGGATTATAGCATCTATATCCTCTTTGAGTATCTGCATAACCAATAAATATACATTTTTCTGATTTTGCATCAAGTTTAGATCTCACCTCACTAGGTACATGTACATAACATACACAACCAAATACTTTCAAATGACTTACACTTGGTTTCCTTCCATGCCATACCTCATATGGTATCAAATGATGAACTCCAGCAGTCGGAACTCTATTCATAATGTAAACACTTGTGCTAACAGCTTCAACCCAAAAATAATTAGGCGAACACATATCATTAAGCATGCTTCTAGATGCTTCTGCTATGATTATGTTTCTTCTTTCTGCGACTCCATTTTGTTGTGGAGTATACTTGCATGTAACTTCTCTTTTGATACCTTCATCATGCAAAAAATCAATAAAAGCTTGAGAGAAATACTCTCCTCCTCCATCGGATCTTAGCTTCTTAATATATCTTCCTGTTTGCTTTTCGACATATGATTTGAACTTCTTGAAACAATCAAAGACCTCACTCTTATGTTTAATAAAATACACAAATGTCATTCTACTATGATCATCAATGAATGATACATAGTACTTATTACCAACCAAGGATGCCTCTTTAGTAGGTCCCCACACATCTGTGTGTATGAGATCTAGCAAACCATCACTTACATAGCTTGAATGCTTGAAAGGTTGTCTAGTCTGTTTACCCATTTGA
>CM035420.1:112390820-112418320 GCA_020310875.1 Ceratopteris richardii
CTTCACATTCAATATCTGATTATGTGACAAAGATGAAGGACATTGCAGATGCATTAGGAGCAGTGGATGAAGACATTGAAGAGGATAAATTGGTAAGGAAAATTCTCACAGGACTAAGAAGTGATGAGAAGTGGAAGCCTTTTATTTTGACAAGAGTGCAGGTCCTGCAATGTACTCTAAAGACAAGAAGAAAGCTAACAAAAGAAAGCAACAAGCAAGTGAAGAAGAAGGCACAACTAGTCAAGCCAACTTCCTAAGAGGAAGAGGAGGTGGCAAAGGTAGAGGAAGAGGCAGGAGTAACATAGATGGAGCCAAAGCTTGCTGGATTTGTGGTAAGACAAATCATTTAGCTAATGATTGTTGGCATAACACTCAGAATAGTGGTGGATATAATCAGAACTATAATTCAAGAGGAAGAGGTGGCAGGAATCAAAGAGGTAATTTCAAAGGTAGAGGTAGTAGGGGTTACTTTGGAAGAAATGCAGGTAGAGGATTCCAAAGTCAACAATATAACAATACCTACTACAATTATGCTTCAGATCAGAAGGAAGATTCAACATTGATAATGAATGCAACTTGTGAAAGGCAGAGTGAAGATCAAAGAGTCTTCTACATTGACTCAAGGTGTAGCAATCACTTGAGTGGTAACATAGCCTTGATGACTGATTTGGAGAATAAGGTATCTAATCATGTTGTTCAAACAGGTGACAATACAAAGCACAATGTGAAGTCAATTGGATCAGTGAAGGCCAAGGATGGTAGCACCTTATTGAGTAAGGTCTTGTATGTTCCTACAATTCCTAAAATTTGATAAGTGTAGGACAAATTGTGGAAAAAGGATATGAAGTAAGGTTCACTAATGAAGGAGTGTTTGTGGAAGACCCTAGCAATGGGTATAAACAAATTGTTTCAGGGAAGAAAGAAGGAAGATTGTTCACATTGAAGATTCAAGGTAATGTTGGTCATGCCTTGTTCACTTATGGAGGAAATAAGATCTCTAAGTTAGATCTTTGGCACAAGAGGCTTGGACATTTCAATGAAAGAGGTATTAAAGACATGATTCATAATGGTTCAGTGCTTGGATTGCCTAATGTTGCAGGTCAACATATGACATACAGATGTGAGGCATGTCAATTAGGTAAGGCTCATAAGCAATCCTATTCTAAGCATGAGTTTATGTAGTCAGAGAAACTTGAGTTGGTACACACAGATGTGTGGGGACCATCAAAGGATTTCAGTATCAATGGTTCAAGGTATTATGTGATTTATGTTGATGATGCTACCAGATGGGTCACTATCTATGTGATCAAAGATAAGTCAGAAGTATTCAATACATTCAAACATTATCATGTGTATGCAGAGAGAATTACAGGACATAAAGTGAAGAGACTAAGGTTTGATGGAGGGGGAGAGTATTTCTCTAATGAGTTCAGTGATTACTTATGGAATGCAGGTATAAAAAGGGAGGTTACTTGCAGGTACTCTCCTCAACAAAATGGTGTAGCAGAAAGGAGGAATAGGACTTTTGTTGAGTTTGCAAGATCCATGATAAGGGAGAAAAATTGCCGAAATTATTTGTGGGATGAGGCTATAAATACAGCTACTTATTTGGTCAATAGGCTACCATGTAAAGCCTTGCAGGTTATGACACAATATGAGGCATGGTGGGGTAAGAGACCCACATTAGACCATTGCAAAGTATTTGGATGTTTGGCCTATGCATATGTGCCATCACAATTAAGGCATAAATTGGAACCTAAAGCTGAAATATATGTGTTTATTGGTTATGATGATAAGGATATGGGATACATGTTGTGGAATCCATCCACAAAACATTTTCTTGTATCATAAGATGTTACATTTGATGAGCAAGGTACTTGGTATGCAGGTACTATCAATATTAATACAGATGATGAAGAAATTGGTGATGGAGAGTGTGAATCTCCAAAAGAACAAGTTCTACTTGAACTTAGAACTCCTCTATATCAAGAACAACTTCAGACTCCACTTAATTTTAGAAAACAATCACCAAATTATCAGAATTTTGACTAACTATTGAAAACTGAAATTTCCTGAAAAGTCTGCCACAGATTAATTACTGATTGACTAATCAATCCTGTAAAGTTTTTTATAAAACTTTTCACAATGCTTCGGCTTAAGGTTCGCAACTTCTCCAAGTTAAATTTCTCAAAATGATTGAGTATACTGTGAGAAATGTGTGAAACACTTTACCTATGTCTGAAACAGCTTCTTTGCAATGGCGACCTTAACACCTGTAACTTCTTAACACTGGTTCTCCCAAAGTAAATCCCGTTTGATCAAGATCTTTTAGCCATAGATGGCTTACCTCTCAACTTAGATTTTGAGCCCTCACTTGTGTAAAACTTTACACTCTGCACTGAGCAATGTCCATTTCTCTGAACATGAAATCTGCGCCAGTTTTGACGACTCTCAGAACATCTTCACATATGAATGTTCCTAAACTGAATTCTCTCAACCTGATTGCAATTAACCTCTCAAATTCTAGTCATAGATAGATTAGCTATGGACTTAGATACATGCAAAAGTATTTCTCAAAAGATTAAGCACAGAAGGAGAATGGGAGAGAAGATCGAAGCGCCATATCTGAAATTTTCACTTATCTATTTTCTTCATACATCTGATGGATGAGTTGTACAATGTACATTAACTAACTCATCTCATACTCTCTTCTCTATATCTCATCCAACTACAAGCATGTACTTATATATATATATATATATATATATATATATATATATATATATATATATATATATATATATATATATATATATATATATATATATATATATATATATATATATATATATATATATATATATATATATATATATATATATATATATATATATATATATATATATATATATATATACAAGTCCTAACTCGTAACTACTTCAAGTATATTGAAGTATCTAAAGAATTAATGTACATTTGATTAAAGAACTTTGCTATCTGATTCTTTCCTTCAATTCATGACATTGATCTTCAATCTTATCTTCATGTCTTTACTTCTACCCTTTGTATAATCACAATTTGTTGATTGTCTTGCTCCAACAGCTCCCCCTCAATCATCAATTGTGATTATCTGCATCTTCTTTATTCCTGCCATGTCTTTGAACTTCTGTAACTTTGGTCCATCTAAACTTTTTGTCATCATATCTGCAAGTTGATCTTTTGTAGGAGTGTGTATGACTTCAATCTCTTTATCAATAACCTTCTCTCTCAAGAAATGATACTGTATTTCAATATATTTAGTTCTAGCATGAAACACAGGATTAGCTGCCAAGTATAGAGAACTCATATTGTCTCCACAAATAATAGGAGTACTTTGAATCACATCAAAAAACCTTCATGAGTGTCTTTAGCCATATTACCTCCTTTGCAGCTTCCACCATACCTTTATATTCTGCTTCTGTAGATGACAAAGCAACTGTATGTTGCTTCTTAGAACACCATGAAATCTATTTGTCTCCTACATAGCACAAATATCCATGTGTTGATCTTCTATCATCCACATTACCTGCCCAATCTGCATCACTATATATCTTCACTCTTGTATCAGAAGTAAATCCATAGTACAGTCCTTCTCTGAGTGTACCCTTGATGTACCTAAGTACTCTTTGTCCTGCAATCCAATGTTCCTTTCTAGGACAATGCATGAATTGTGAAAGCACACCAATTGCATATGACAAATCAGGCCTTGTTAATGTAGCATAAATCAAGCTACCAACCAAACTTTGATAGAGCTTCATGTCTCTGAATTCTTCTCCTCCAAATCTAGACAATTTATGGTTCACTTCCAATGGTGTAGGTGCAACCCTGCAATCTTCCATTTTAAATTTGGTTAGCAAATTTTTAAGATACCTTTCTTGGGTCACATATACTCCATGTTGAGTATATAAAATCTCCATTCCCAAGAAGAATGACAAGTTCCCCAAATCACTGATTTTGAACTCTTTCTCCATCTGCTTCTTGATCATTTGTATTCCTTTATCATCCGTTCTTGTAAGTATTATTTCATCAACATAAATACAAACATAAATGAATCCATCTTCATTTGCTTTGACTAGCAAGCTACTATCTGCCTTTGATGCTTGAAATCCAAGATCTTTTAAGAATTTTACAAGCCTATAATTCCAAGCCCTTGGGGCCTGCTTCAACCCATACAAAGCTCTCTTGAGCTTACACACATAATTTGGACTCACTTGATCTTTGAACCCATCTGGTTGCTCCATGTAAACTTCATCTGAAATGTATCCATTCAAGAAAGCATTTTTAACATCTAATTGAGATAACTTCCAACCTTTGCAAGCAGCAATTGCTATGAGAGTTCTGATGGTTGTCATTTTTGCCACAGGACTATAGGTCTCTTCATAGTCCACTCCATATGTCTGTGCATACCCTTTCACAACAAGTCTGGCTTTGTACCTAGACACACTTCCATCTGCTAATCTTTTTGTTTTGTAAACCCACTTACATCCAATAATTTTCTGGCTATTAGGTTTAGGAACCAGATCCCAAGTCTGATTCTCTATCAATGCATCATAATCCTCTTGCATGGCTTCTTCCCAATTTCTCTTGCCTTTGGCTTCATCATATGTAGATGGATCTTTATCTGCTTTTACCAAATAAGCATAATCTTTAGAAGTCAAGAATGAGGTGTCATAGCTATACCTTGTGGGTTGCCATTTGTGCCTAGATGACCTCCTAACTTCTGCACTTTTTGAAGTCTCTGGTTCATCACATTCTGGATCAAACCTTGGTGTTAGCAGCAGACAAGGGAGTCAACGAAGATCTGGCAAATAGGCCAGTAATTTTCCTCATGAAGAAGCAAGTACGAGCACTCAACGCAGATCTAGCACTAAGGCAACCTTTAAATTTTTAAATCCTTTACACCCATTTAAAGTGATTTTCATCACTAAACACCATTGTAAATACCGATTCATCTTTTTGTAGCTCCATTTTGTGCAAGCCAAGGAGTCCTTGAGCTTGAGGAGCTTTAGAAGTATCTACCTGCCAATTTTCGTATTTTTTAGATCTCGTTTGAGCCCTCAAATAAGCCCTGGAACCTAATTTTTAACTAGGCCGGACACTAGGTCTGGACAGGGCCAAAGCTAGTCAAAAACTATAAAAGGAGCTAGAGAGCTCATTTTTTGGTTAGATTGTAGTTGGAATGAACTTGTAAGAGCTCTTGAAAGTAATCTAAGAATTCCATTGTTTCTGACTCTTTGTCTTGCCGTGTGTGCGCGTGTGTGTGTATGTGTGTGCATGCTTGTGTGCTTCTCACTCACACACTTGTGCCGCCACTTGCTCGAGGTCTTCATACCATCCTCACGTCTTCCTGGATTGACATTAAAGGAGGTGCTACTCATCACTGAGCTACACCAAATTTTGGCGCCGTTGCCGGGGATCGAGCTTTGAGGACGAGCGTGTGATGGTAAGACGTAGAGTTGACGCGTTGGAGTTGTAGGTATTTTCTTCACTCTCATCGATTTCCTTTTTACTTTCTTCACCACCTTCATCACCACCATCATCATCACCATCTCCCACCTCCATCTCCATCATCGCAAAAATTTCTGTTTTTTTTTGTCATATCACCATCTCCACCTCATTTCCTTCATTCTACTTGTGAGAGAGAGCGAGAGAGCGATATTGCTTGCACTGTTTTTGCATGTTTATTGTGTTTCTTGCAGGAATCATCATCATCATCCCCTCCAGCACGCTGCGCAGGTACGAAATCTGTCTAATCTGTCTCGCGGTCGCCAGCCTCTGTCGATCGTGATCGACAGAAAATTCGACCATTTTGCAAAACAAAGTTCACCACTAGCACAAGCATGTTGAGCACATCCTAAAACACTAAAAACAGTAGAAAAATTCTGAGGATTTCTGTCAATCGCGATCGACAGCCTCTGTCAATCGCGACCGACAGACCCTGTCAATCGCGATTGACACCGTCAATCGCGATCGACAGACCTCACGATTGACAGACTGCCACGTAGGATCCTGTCAATCGCGATTGACACCGTCCATCGCGACTGACAGCCCCGATCGACACCTCTGTCAATCGCGATTGACACCATCAATCGCGATTGACTGAAAGTCAACGATTGATTGACTTTTGCATAGCCACGTGTCAATCGTGATTGATACCGTCGATCGCGATTGACAGCCACGATCGACTCTGTCGATCGCGATTGATACCGTCAATCGCGATTGACACTGTCCATCGCGACTGACAGGCCCGATGGACACCTCTGTCAATCGCGATTGACAGACCTGTCGATCGCGATTGACAGGCTTTTCGGCCAAAAATTAGGGTTTTGTTTTTAGTCAAAATTGGGTAAATTTTGGGGCAAATAGTCAATCCATTAGCACTTTGGAGGGTCCTACACTTGTGATTGAGAGAAAATCCTAGGATCTGTCGGTCAGATTGAATCCTGTCTTAACCCCCTAAACCCTGAACAGACATAACTTTCTCATACGAAATCCGTTTGCGGTGATTCTTGTTTTGTTGGCCATACCCAGGGGGATCAAAGTCAGGAGACTTAAGAATTGTTTTCCCTAAAATTCACTATGCAAGTTTGTGTTTGTGCTACAGGAATGAAAATACTTGGTTCTGTCTTTGGAATTTAAAATTCTAAGCTAACTTTGGAACTCTTACAGATCTATTGAGAGCTTCGAAAGGCATTCTAAGCAAGTGTAAGTGCAAGCTTGGGAACACACTTCCTGGGCACTCAAGGGCAACCAAGCAGGAAACAAAAGGTTGGAAACTTTTAACCCCCTCTGTCAATTCATAGTTTAGGCTAAGAACGACGAGAGGTAGGAGTAAGTCAGGGCGACGATAGGCAGGTATCAAGTTGAAGACTACCGAAAAAACTCAAGTCCAAGCTAAGAACCTAATCTCTGTACTATCGATAACATAAAGTAAAAGAACCTAACGTGGGACGACCAACCTGAAAGCACGAAGAACACTCAAGTATTCCTGACGACGCAATACCAGACAAGATCATAAACATAATAATTCACTAAAAACGAATCAAGTAACTGAGACCAATTGATCGGCAACGAGATTGTACTCTGGGCAAAAATCGGGCTACTTAAATAGGCATATGAACCTTAGATCAGGACGACACCTAGTAAGGGAAAGACAGAGCCTTAGGTCTTCAGAGGCTAGTGTCAACCACACTGCTAGGTCGTGGGCCCAGCAGTTGAGCCATCACTCATACTACCCAAGTTCTGAGACTAGTGAATCCGAGATGTCTCAAGGTATGGAGAGACCTACAGGCAGTGCAGGAGTGCCATACTTGCACCGGGTAGAAGGCCCCTGCAAAATGCAGTTAGAATACCTTAGGACCAACCGATTAGGTGCTAGCATCTATGAGGACGGTCTAGGAAGATCTGTGGTCCAGATTAGGAATCCTGATCAATCCATTGGACTAGAGCGCCCAGCTGTCAAGTTTGAAAACGGAGCATACTTGGACAAAGAAGGAACCATATACGTAGTCACCAGTCACCCAGATAGGACAGACGAATTTGGGAATGTGATCCCCGAAGCAGATCTAGGTGACCTAGAACAAGGGAACATGGGTTCGGAACCTAGAACCCCTCGAGGTAAATCGGTTCTCACTAGGATTATCACACCGGAGTGGATTCCCCAGGATAATAAGAGCATAGATTTACTCCTCAATCGAGAAACCGATGAAGCCTTTTGGAGGTATAAGTCAGATAAACCAATTGATATAGGGACAATCATGGTCTATGAGTTTAAGGATCCTGATAGCCCAGGTAGAGTAACCTACTTAGATCACGCTTCGGAAAGGGTCTTTGTAGTGATAGAAAATGATAGGCATGCTTACACTTGGAAGGGTGAATTTGTTTTCCCCCAACCAAGATCGAATGTATCCTATGGTCACCCTGGAGCAGGAACATCCCAAGCTCATGGATCCCAAAGAGACAGAAATAGAGATAGGCCAGAAGTAAGCTTTGCCACCCTAGGGGGCAGAGAAAGAATGAGAATGGAAACAAACAGAGTAGAGCCTGAGATACCTAGAGCTCACAGGAATCAAAGAAATGCGGAGGAGTTCCCTCTACCACGACCTAGAGAGCATGCAAGGACCTTGAGGCCAACCCAGCTAGTTAAGTCCATGAAGAACTACTTTGATGGCACTGGAGATCCATATGATCATGTGGCTGAGTTTAGGCAAGTCCTGAAAGCTGAACAAGTAGAGGATCTGTTCACACAATATAATGCCTTTGGTCTAACCCTTAGGAACACTGCCCTGACATGGTTTCAGCCGCTAAACGAGAGGCAGTTCAGGAGCATAGACCAACTCCTAGAGGCTTTCATTATTGAATTCTCTAAGAGTGGCATAAGACATAATACCTCCTCACTGATTCACAGCTTCAAGCAAACTCCTCAAGAGACCGTGAGATTGGCAGGACGAAGATTTAGGCAATATCTCGAAAGATGCCCTGTCCCTGAGCTACCCACACCAGCTAAACAAGTGGCCTTATTCCTGGATGGATTGCTAAGTACCAAATTACGATCATATGTGTACTTGAAAGACCCTAGGACCATAGAAGAGTGTGTACGCATGTGCATTGACATTGAGGATAACCTAGGGGATGAGTTAGAGCTTTCCAAGATATACAAAGAATCGGATAGTGCCTCTAACCTCTCATCCACGCAGTCCACATCAATCGAGGAACTCGCAGAGAAAGTAGCTCAGAAACTAGGTGTAACTGGCAAACAGATTCCAAGGTTTGCCCCTGTGAAAAGGTGCTATACTTGTGGTGGCGACCACATGGCGAATGTGTGTCCCATTATGGCCCAGCCCCAAGTAAATCCTAGTAACCAGTACTGCACCATAGAGCGAAGGTACACCAATCACACCGCGCAAGATTGCCCCTACAATAAGCAAGCCGTTAGGCAGACGTACCCACAGTCATACCCACAACAAGGAAGATACCAGAACCAGTACCCACCTCAGCAGTATGCTAGGCCTCAACAAACTTACCAACCATACCAAAACCAACAAAGGCCTCAGCCTGTGCTAGCACAACAACCCTCTGCACCAGCTAATGTGATCCCAGTAAAATATGCAGCAGCAGAAGAAAACTTGAATAGAGCTATAGTCCCTGTAACACCACTACTCTCAGAAAGTGATCCCAGTGACCATAGTTTCGACTCTACACATGTTGATAGCCCCCAGGCTTACTACATGCAATCTCCCGAACATGTTGAGTCCTACTATAGTGAAGAGCCAAATGAACCTAATTGGGATCCAGATTACGCAAACGTCATGTATGCAAACCCCAACCCTAGGCCTCAACCTAGGCAGGTAAGACCTCCGTTCCCTAGAGGACCATGCTACAGATGTCAGGGAGATCACCTCATTCGTGACTGTCCCTTACCTCCACCTACACAACCGCAGTCAGTGACGATCCAAGGATTTTGCCAAGATTGTGGAAAGGAGCATCTCTTACGAGAGTGTCCAAAGAACCCCAATAATATGCCAAAAATCACTCCTATCAACGTTGTTGGGTTAGTGGTAGACTCCACAGGGAGCGTGACATCCACTGCACCAGTACAGGTTGTCATTAGAGCTCAAGCATTGCAGCAAAACCAAGCTGTAGGTCAGGAAAAGAGCCTAGAAGCTAGTGAAACGGAGAGCATAACTAAGAAAAGGACTAGAGCATGGAGAGATAGCCGTGAAAGAATGAAAAAACAATGGGCAAAGAAAATGAACGAATTAGAAGAAAGCATAAGAGAAACAAAAGCCAGAGTTGTGGAGCTCACCTCTCAACCGGACTCTCACAGGTCACCCCCGCCTCAATCCATATCACCTCCTCCGCCACCCTCCGTACCAGTTCCATCCAACCCACCACCATCCAATCCGCCTCACCTAAATCCACCACCCCCTAGAGTAGGATCAGTCCTAGCCGATCCCACTCCCGAGGACCTTAATATGATGCTTAAAGCATATCAGGCCAGAATCCAAGAAGGGCCAAACGTAACTGATCATGAAAAGTGTTACCCTAGAGCAGAACTAGAGTTAGAACGAACCAAAATTTGTGCTAAGATGGTGGAATTGGCTCAGACCATGTTTGAAGCCAGTCGCCTCTTTAACATCTCTAGCTCAGCTAAGACGCAGTTACATTTTGATGGACTGCTAGAAAGAATAGAGAGGCTAATTGCACAATCAGAAAAGGAACCTGCCCCTCAAAGAAAGGAAAGGGCAAGAGAACGGATAAGCCAGCCTCCTCAAGAAGCCTATCCTTCCCCCCAAAAGGCAGATGAGCCTCCCTCGAAAGCTCACGTACCTCCACAGGTTGCCTACATTCCTTCTCAGGGAGCATATAAGCCTGTTCAGAAAAGTAATAGAATAAGTAATCCTCCCCAGGAAGCTTGTGCTCCAAACATCTATAAGAGCGAAGAAAGAGCCAACGATAGGATAAGCCCTCCTTCCCAGGTTGCTTATGTGCCTAATTCTACGGAGCCAGACACCTCTTCTTCTATGAATCGGTTTGCACCAGACTTCCTACGAGAAATTCAAGAAGATAAATGGGATAACGAAAGTGAAGTCGCCCCTCCCTTTGAACTTGTGGATGATGCACACGACCAATTCCCACAAGACATCCCATCTATTTATGAGGAATATGAGAGTGTTCAGTCTCACGAGAGATTGGACTTTGAATCCAATTCCATACAAGAGCTACCCCATTTCACAGGCCCATGGGAAGCAAAGTCCATGTGTATGAGACCACCCACAGTCATGGTAAGAAACGAAGATTCAGTCCTACCAAGGAACACAGAGGTAGTGAAAAATACTAAAGTGCAATGCAATCTCAAGTTAGAAGAGCTACTCAAGGTTAGACCTAAATTATGGAAACATGTAGCCAAACAAGTACCAGAGATAGCAAAACCTCGTTCCCAGGTAGGATCCCATAGGACAGTGCCAGAAATTCCCTTGGATAAGATAGGAGATGTGTGTGAAGGCGAAGAAGGGAACACCTATCTTCCCATCACCCACCAGGAGCACACCACCAAGGCAATTTTGGACTCAGGTGCAGGAGTTGCAATTGCCACTACTTCCTTATGGAAGCGTTGGGGTAAGCCGGCACTCAGGCCAACGAGAATGAAATTGCAGATGGCCGATGGTCACATAGAGAGACCTCTAGGACTACTAGAAGGAATAACTCTCACCACTTGTGGTGTCGAGTTTGAGCATACATTTGCCATATGTGACTTCAGCAAAAATCATGCCTATGAGATGATTTTGGGAAGACCATTTATGCGGCAGTTGCAAGTGGTGCAGGATTGGGGAACCAACTCCTTGTATTTGCAACACTTGGGTGTTACGACCAAAGTCAATCTCAAGGATTATTCTCATAGAGATGTCCCTCCTATCCAATGGAATCCCATCCATAGAGCCAAAGATGATACCGAATCGGTGCATTCCATAGGGTCTGGATCCTAATGGATGCATGAAGACACTCACTTATGGATGTGCAAGGTAGCAGTAGAAGAAGAGAAGAGAGAGAAAGCCAGAGAGGTAGGTGCGAAAGAAACCCATAGATCAATCCATGACCCAGCCTATGCACCTGTAGTTTTTCCAGACGAAGAATTTGAACCTCACGGTTGGGCAGAAATTCTAGCAACAATGGACGTCGCCATCAATGAAGAACAATGGACACCTCACTGTGATGAGGATGGCTATGACATTTCAGTCTTCTCCATAGAGCCAATCATGGGAGAGGCAGTTCTAGAAGAATGGGAACCTAGCCCTGATGCATTTGAGGATGCAAGTGACTCCGATCTGGAGTCAATTATTATGGACCCACCTTTTGCATCAGATGAAGAATACTTCCATGAAGTTGAATTTCAACCCCAGAGGCATGGAGAGGTTACAAATGATGTCAGATTAGCAACACATGTGACCCCGAAAGAAGAAGGAAAGAAACGAAAGAAGAGAGAAGCCTCACCAGAAGAGGAAGAATCTTTGTTTGAGGTCCCAGAAAATTTTAAGAAGTATGAGATAGATGACAGGAGAGTCATGATAAGAATGCCTAAACGAGAGGCACAATCAGGAGAGGCCTATGATAACAAAGAAACCACCAAGAAAATAGTAGTGGCCCTAGAAGAAGGAGAGGAGAGATGCACGTATATAGGCCACGACTTAACACATGAAGAAGAGCATGCATTAATAGCCTTGCTAAGAGAATACAGAGATGTATTCGCTTGGAGTTACAAGGATTTGAAGGGTGTGGACCCAGACATATGCTCTCACACCATCCCCATGACCTCAGACGCTAAACCCTCTAAGCAAAAGCCCTACACATATAACGATAATTATGCTGCCAAGATCAAAGAGGAGATAGATAGACTAGTCGAAGCTGGATTCATCTATGAAATTGAGCACACTGAATGGGTATCCCCCATTGTTGTGGTGCCCAAGAAGAACGGAAAATTGCGTGTATGCATTAACTTGAAGAAGGTTAATGCAGCCACAATTCGAGATAACTATCCGCTTCCTATCACAGAACATCTCTTAGAAAGAGTAGCAGGCAAGGAAGTGTACAGCTTCCTTGATGGATTTTCGGGCTACAATCAAGTAGCCATAGCTCCAGAAGATCAGCATAAGACGGCTTTTGCCACTGAATGGGGCATATTTGCCTTTAGGGTAATGCCGTTTGGGCTTACCAATGCGCCAGCAACCTTTTAGAGGCTGATGTGCCATGTATTTAAGGAGTTCTTGAGAAAGAATTTAGAAGTCTATGTTGATGATCTTTGTGCTCATTCCAACATTAGACAAACCCATATCCCCGAACTCAGACAAATCTTTGACAAATGCAGAGAATATCAGGTCTGTCTGAATCCAGAAAAATGTGTTTTTATGGTCAGGCAAGGCAAGATTCTAGGACACATAGTGTCAAAGAATGGCATATCTACTGACGAAGAGAAAGTGAGAGCCATAGCAGAGCTACCTAGGCCAAGGAATGTCAAGGAAGTACAAGCTTTCATGGGGCATTGTGGTTACTACCACCGGTTCATTCACATGTATGCCGTCATTGCAAAGCCCATGTACGGACTTCTGACAAACTTTGAGTGGACGGATGAATGCGAGAATTCCTTCCAGGAGCTGAAACGAAGATTATGTTCAGCACCAATCTTGACCACGCCAGATTGGAATAAGCCATTCCATGTTCATGTGGATGCATCCAATTATGCCATTGGATGTGTGCTTGCGCAACCTACTGGTGAAGGTAATATGGATCTTCCAATTGCTTATGCCAGTAGACAATTGAATGCAGCTGAACGAAATTACACCACTACAGAGAGAGAAGGTTTAGGCATGGTATATGCAGTCAAGAAATTTAGACACTATTTGCTTGCAAATAAGTTTAAATTTTTTACGGACCATCAGGCATTGTTGTACTTGGTAAACAAACCATGCAATACAGGAAGATTAGTAAGATGGTTTCTCTTACTAATGGAATACGAATTTGAGGTAGTGGTAAGAAAAGGGAGGACTCATTTGAGAGCTGATCACCTTTCTAGGCTCACATCTGGAGAAGCCCCACAAGGAGTATCAGATGACCTTCCTGATGCTTACTTGTTTAATTTGGAAGTGGTGCCGCAGTGGGCTAAGCCACTAGTGCCAGTATTGACATACGGGCCTAACCATCCAGTAGTAAACACCCGGAATAGAGAGGTTGTGAAAGCCCAAAAGTACCACATCATGGCAGGAAGCATGTACAAGCACACAGATCAAGGGATCTTGGCTTGTTGTGTAGAAGAGGACGAGTATGCGAAATGGTTGCAATTAGCACATGTAGGTGCATTAGAGCAACACTATTCTAAACACCGAACCCTACAGACCCTAAAAAGACTCGGAGTGCATTGGCCGACTATGGAAGCTGATGTCCAAAAATTATGCAAGGAATGCCTAATCTGTGGCACTAAACCACCTGTGGAACATGCCACTCTCTATCATGTATCCATTGTGCCAGATTGGAGTGAACCTCTAGTATCATTCTTGAGAACAAACACATTCCCTCCGGACATGACTCTAGCTAGGAAAAGGAGTTTAGAACAAGAAGCCCAGGATTATTCACTCATTGGTGATAATCTATACAAGCGCGGTAAGGATGGTTACCTGAGACTATGTGTCCATGAGAGTGAGTATCTCAAGATCTTGGACACTGCTCACCAAGGTGTAGCAGGAGGACACTTTGGACCGGATCGGGTGATCAAGGCGATACTATTTGCGGGTTTCTGGTGGCCTACCCTTCACATGGATGCACATACCTATGTGAAACGGTGTGATGTCTGTCAGAGGACTCAGTATCCTATACGCAAAGATGAGATGCCACTGAAACCGATGATGGGTGGACGTGCATTCTCTAAGTGGGGTATAGATTTTGTAGGACCTATCAATCCCCCAACTAAAGGTTCTCATGCAGAATATATCATTGTTGCAACGGACTATCTGACCAAGTGGGTAGAGGTAAAGGCTACGACAAAGAACGATGCTCAAACAACTGCCAAATTCTTGTTTGAGAATGTATTCACGAGATACGGACTACCTATAGAGCTTGTAAGTGATAGAGGCACTCATTTCTTGAATGAAGTGATTGAAAACCTACTCCAAGAATTCTTGGTAGTTCATAAGAAGTCTGCCCCTTATCACCCTCAAGCTAATGGACAAGCTGAGAGCACTAATAAGATCTTATGCAATGTACTGACAAAATTAGTGAACACTAAACGCTCTGATTGGGACAAACAGCTACACCATGCTGTTTGGGCTTACCGAGTTGCCTACAAAACGGTACTCCAAGCCACCCCCTTTCAGATGGTATTTGGCCAAAATGCTGTGCTACCCTTGGACTTCTTGATACCTACGTTGAAGGTAGCACAAGAGCACGAATGGACAGGTCATGAGCTCTCCTCTAGGATCTTTGACCTTGAACGATTAGGAGAAACAAGACTGAGAGCAGCTGCAGGAATCTATGCAGCTAAGAAGAGACAGAAGGCCTACTTTGATGCCCATGTGAAGGATAAAGGCTTGAAAGCAGGAGACTTAGTTCTAGTCTACACATTGAAACAACATGCAAAGAAGCTAGAAAAGAGAGGCTACGGACCTATGATCATAAATAGGATCTCCACGAGTGGAGCAGTTCAACTAGCCACTTTAGAGGGTGATGTTCTCCCCAACTATATTAGCGGATGCAGAGTTAAGTTGTATCAGGAACCTCTCACGGAGAAGATGCTAAGTCGACTCTATACTGCTAAGAAACGCAAAGAGGAAGAAAAGCGAATTCGAGAAGAAGCTCAAGCAGAAGCCCTAGAGCGCATCCGGAGAATGAAATTAAGAAGACAAGGTAGAGAGCACCCTAGGCAAGAGGCATATGCAGATCTAGGATACGATGTGGCTATGTGTGAAATTTCAGGTGTTAGCTCACATAGAATAACTGACCGACGTCCTTTCATAACCATAGATATAGGACAAGGAAAGAGTACAAGGACTATAAGAGCCTTGATTGACTCAGGCGCAGCCACTAGTGCCGTTAAATTGTCTTATTGTCAAGAGTTGCAGTTAACTGTCAATCCCGTGGAAGCATATCTCATAGGATTGGGAGGTGTGGAAACCCCTTGCATGGGCGAGGTGGAACTCCCCCTCTGTATTCATGATGAGGCAATGACAGTTAAAGTACTAGTGTGTCAAGATGAGGATCTCACTGAACCTCTTGTCTTGGGTCAAGACTGGATCTATGACCAAGCAGTTAATTTAAACCTAAGAAGCGGACTTCTTCAGGTATGGGTCAATCATAATCGAATTACAGTAGAGTTAGATAATGGAGCACTCAAGCAACTAGGAAAGGCACACACTCCTGGTCCTTCCAGGGGTACACATGAAAATGACCATGCTGTTCTTGTCCAAAACTATGTGTTGCAGAGGAATGATGGTTGCAAAAAAGGAATCAGGGATGCAACGGAACTCCCTCTTTTTCCAAAGGCCAACAGGAGACGACAACCAAAGGTGGATCAAAGGCATCAGAAGCAGAGTAATACCCATGTTGGAGATCAAAAGTACCGGCGCACCAAAATGTCTCAGAAAGTGAAACAAGTGTGGGTGCGGAAAGGCGAACACCCGGCTGCACTCAAGCCAACCCCACGAGCACAACTTCTTATTAGTAACCAACAACATGACACTAATAAGAAGTCTTTCAAAAGTTCTTCGACTAATGTGAAGTCTATTTGGGTGCCCAAGAGGTCGATGAAGGCTAGCCCACAATCAAGACAAATTTGGGTGCCTAAAGCTTGCTTGCGGGCTCAAATAGCTACACCAAGGCCACACCCTTTACAACGTGATCCATTCGCTCCCACCGCTGACATCCACAAATTTTCAACACTCAGAAACACACTCAAGCCCATGAGCACGAACAAAACCACTCTTAAATGGGTCCCCAAAAGACCTCATTTTCAAGCCGACTCACCAATACAGCTCTCGAGAGTCTCTACGAAACCAAGAGCAAAACCTGTCCGCTGCATTTGGCAGCCTAAGACTGGTAACAAACCCCCGGACCCCATTTGTAAATCCATGACCACCTACTAACCGCATCACTATCACACTACATTAATTCACTTAGCTCTTAGGTCTACCGAACTCCTAACCACACACACACTCGCACCGAACACTTACTAACCCATTAATATCTCCCGACCCTCATGTTAATGTTGTAATGGGGACAACAACGGTTCTCTCTTGTCCTGTACAATGGTAACGCATGTTTCTATATTCTCACAGAGACAGGAAGCAAGAAGTGACATGGCGGATACGGTAGGAGCTAGCTCCCAGGCAGGCACCGGCCCCCAAATTGTGGACATTGAAAGCCTTCCGGTCGAGGAGGAATTAAAGGAAAGACCAGTGGCATTATGGGCATTACATGCCATACCTATTCAGAATCCTCCCCAGGGTCACACAATGCCGGTGGGCAAAACCTCACACTGGTTTAGTGATGTTGCGGGACCTCTCGGTGAAGGCACATACATGTGGGAGTCCGAAGTAGAATTCAATGGACGATGGGGCAGATACCACTTCTTTACCAGAGAGTTTGAAAGGCTACAGAACAACGAAGGACTGCAACCAATATGGAGGAAGGCTGGGTTATATGATTATTTCGAGTTCCAACTACCAAAGCCAGATTTTCTAAGGTGCTCATACTTAATTAGTACCCTCACCCCCAGCAAAGACAAGAAAGGATACAGCTCCTTTGTGCTCCCATCACTCACAAGGGGCAATGAGCTGAAGCGCTTCCGCTTGACTATTAACCTAGTAAGAGAAGCTCTTGATATGCACGGAATGCACATTCCTACGGAAAAGGAGACCATGGTCCCCGATAACATGAAGAACAGGAATCTGACAAAACTGAAGGATATGGTGGCAATGACTCCCACAATTGCCATTCATTTACGTATGGTCATGCAACATTTCGCGTTCCCCGCACAAGATAGGTTCACAATGCCTCCGAAGAAGATTTGGTTTAGCCTCTATCTGGCAGATGCTTTTGAATTGTCCATCAATATGCCCCACTGGATTATCGACCAGAT
The DNA here is from genome assembly GCA_020310875.1 of Ceratopteris richardii. Classification (NCBI taxonomy): domain Eukaryota; kingdom Viridiplantae; phylum Streptophyta; class Polypodiopsida; order Polypodiales; family Pteridaceae; genus Ceratopteris; species Ceratopteris richardii. The sequence continues at coordinate 112,408,480 of CM035420.1, forward strand.
TCATATGGCTCATCAGAGATGGTATAAGAAGCAAAAGTCTGTGTTGTATGGTTGCTGTGCACTTACAAGAATTGTATACAGATGTCTCGCATATGATGTACCGGTGCAAAGGGCTCTCATTTGGTCTAGAGCACAGGAGTTTCAACGCAGGTTGTCCGCTGTCGAACCCCCCTCTAAAAAGATGAGAGGCACAGTACAGATGCCTTGTGCACAACCCCGTGGTGCAACCCTAACACCAGAAACAACTCCAAGACTTCCTCGAAGAGTGCAACCATTTACTATAAGGTTACCCAGGCAGAGCACCGATGGCCCGAACCTTGTGTTTCCCCCAGTACCGACTGATCTAGAATTCCCGCATGGATTCACTCTGGAGGATCTGACGGACGAAGAAGTGGCTAGAATCATTGACGCTGTAAACGCAGAAGTTGAAGCAGAGCAAGCTGGTGGACAGCAAACTGCCCCAGACCAACCCCAGCCCAGCCAACCGGATGTAGTCAATGTGGACGATGCCGAAGAAGCACATGAGGAGGCACGGGGTGGACAATCAGAAGCAGAAGAACAAGAGTATGATCAGGAAGCCCTACAAGTACTGGAAGGGGCCCCCGCCTACACTAACGCATTAAAGAAGCTCTACGATACGATGAACCGAGTCCAACAGCAACATAGACTGTCATTAGCTGCAGGTAAAGCCCTCATGAACCAGATTCTAGAGGAGGAAGGCGTGGACGAGCAATACCGTGCCACCCTGGAAATGATATCAGATGCTTTGGGAGTACCTAAAACAGTGCATACTGCACTAGTGCAATCACGAAGGACAGAGAAAAGATATGGCAGACGCCCCCCACGAACGGGAAAACAAATGAATGTATTAGGATCCGGGCCACAAGGCACCCCTACAACCACGGGCACTGCACACACCGTTCACGACACCGAGGAAGCCCATACATCAAGTGCACCTCCATCACCTCCCTTACCACCTTCTCCTCCCTCTCCACCACATTCACCTCCCATCACTAATGTAACTACCACCGTTACCGCCTCCGAACCCATCACCATGACTGAAGCACAAACGGTCCATCAACCCACACACCCTCTCAACACCTCCCGTGTATACACCTTCATTACCACTGTAACCCTAACGGCATCTACTGACATCCCCATTCCCCCATCCACACTGTCGGGTAGTTCACATCCACAACTGCACACACCACTATACACATTCACCACAATCACTGCACCCACCGTTCCACTATTCACAATCACTCCCACTACTGCTTCCACCACAGATCTTATGGACATATCACCTTCCACCGCACCTCTCCCTCCCCCCATACCACCCCAATCTCCCATTCCCCCCCCACCCACTTCACCATTTCCCAGCACTGCATTCACACTCCCCTTTCCCTTTCCCTTCCCCCCTGCACCTAACACCCTCCCTGCATCCATCCCCATTAATAATGTATTTAATAGTATGTATCAATGCATGTCCCAACTTCAGCAACATTACCAACACCTTGACAACCAACATACAAGGCTTTTCCGAAGCCACGAAGATCTCCAAGCACGGTGCAAGGATCTTGAAGAGCAGAAGCAGCTACTACAACAGCAACACATGACCTTACAGGAACAATATGCACAATTAGTAGCCAACCCACCCCAAGCAGATGATGAAGAGCGACGACACATGGACGAGCTGCTACATTCTCAAATCACAGAGAACCTCAAACTCCGCCGAAACATGGCTCTACTATAGAAGCATATGTCTGCAGCCCTAGAAGAAAATAGAAGGCTTCAGACGCAAAATGAAGAGAACTTGGAGTTAGCCATGGAAGGTTCCCCACAGGACATTGACCCGGAGAGATTTAAGGCTATTCCCTCGGATAATATGCAGATCATTTTGGAAACCCATGCGGATCTCCTCGAAGCCCAGGCAGCCTTAGAAAAGGAAAGAGATGAACTCCGAAGGCAATTGGCAGCTCAACCAGCACCACCCAAGGAAGCCCCGACCACAGTTGACACAGCTGATGAAGTAGCAGCACTCAAAGCACAAATTGCAGAATTGGAAAAGAAAGTGCTTGTATATGAACGCCAACCCTCCCCCTTGGCAGAACCAGAGCCTGAAGATCTTGTGCCAATTGAAGTAGAAGAAACATTTGAGGATCCCTATGTTCTGATGCCAACACCCGGGGGTAAGCGAACAGAACAGGGCATGGACACAATTGAAATTGAGGCACCTGAATGGATGCAAAAATTAGAGAAAGTAGCCACGACGCATGATGACAGGGTGGCAGTCCAAATCGCATTGATGTCAAAATTAGAAGAGGTGGTAATAAAGTCCGAGTATTTTCAGAATCTCTCACACCATAGGTGGATCAGCCCATCGGACGACCTGTATGTTCCATTTTGTGTGCTAATGGCAGATTACAACGCAGAGATCAAGCACCACACCTCAAGGGAACCCACCTCTGCCACCCAATTTGCACCTGACGACATCCCAGAAAGTGCCAAGCAGGGACATATTCGACAACCAATGTGGAGAATTCGGCTACTTGAAATGTACCCGGAAATGGTAAGAACATGGAACAACATGCCGCTGTACATCAAATATAACCCATGTTATTGCCCGGTATTTCGAAGGAGATCATGGTCGGAGTACACACAAACAGTGCTAACAATTAAAGGATGTGAGAAGTGGCTCAATTATGTGTACTTCGCACCCCCGAAGGGCCCACCTACTATTGCATATATGATTTCGACGATTCGACATTGGGGGGTCCGTTTCAAGAATGTACCTGATGTCATGACTCAGATGTGCCTGAAGATTTTCGAACTTATGCTGGTCACCTTCAGAACCTTCAAGAATGTCAAGGAACCGCATCTCTCAGCACTAGGATTTAATGAAGGTAATCAGGACCTTGTATATGACATGAGTACAACCCCATCGATTAAGGTTGTGTATGCATGGCACGCTCGCATCAAATATCTACCGGCCTGCTTCAAACAAACGTTTGAAGAGATGTTTGTCACGGGATTCTGGGAATATCACTCCGAGATATTCATTCCCAGACCATCCCATCTCTTGCAGTTGTTTGCAGTGGAACAAGCTCTACATTCCGAAAAGCTACGTATACCACATCCAGAGGTTCCCGGGCCAGTAGACTGGGATGCTCTTCTGACAGATTTGGCCAAAGGGTTGAGAATTGCTGAACACCACTTAGCGCAGGATGTCGTCGAGTACTACATCCAAAAACCCACTCAACAAGGGTCTGTCAGGGACGACAGACGCGAGAGAGGGGGGGGTGTTAGCAGCAGACAAGGGAGTCAACGAAGATCTGGCAAATAGGCCAGTAATTTTCCTCATGAAGAAGCAAGTACGAGCACTCAACGCAGATCTAGCACTAAGGCAACCTTTAAATTTTTAAATCCTTTACACCCATTTAAAGTGATTTTCATCACTAAACACCATTGTAAATACCAATTCATCTTTTTGTAGCTCCATTTTGTGCAAGCCAAGGAGTCCTTGAGCTTGAGGAGCTTTAGAAGTATCTACCTGCCAATTTTCGTATTTTTTAGATCTCGTTTGAGCCCTCAAATAAGCCGTGGAACCTAATTTTTAACTAGGCCAGACACTAGGTCTGGACAGGGCCAAAGCTAGTCAAAAACTATAAAAGGAGCTAGAGAGCTCATTTTTTGGTTAGATTATAATTGGAATGAACTTGTAAGAGCTCTTGAAAGTAATCTAAGAATTCCATTGTTTCTGACTCTTTGTCTTGCCGTGTGTGCGCGTGTGTGTGTATGTGTGTGCATGCTTGTGTGCTTCTCACTCACACACTTGTGCCGCCACTTGCTCGAGGTCTTCATACCATCCTCACGTCTTCCCGGATTGACATTAAAGGAGGTGCTACTCATCACTGAGCTACACTTGGCCTCTCTTCAACTTCAACCTGTACTTCATTATTCTCATTTTCATCAAGTAATTGAATCTTTGCTTTACCTTTCCTTTGATCCACTACTTCTTCAACATCTGCATGTATATTATATTTACCTGCATACCAAGTACCTTGCTCATCAAATGTAACATCCTTGGATACAAGTAATTGCTTTGTGGATGGACTCCACAACCTGTATCCCATTTGCTTATCATCATAACCAATGAATACATATTTTTCTGCCTTAGGCTCCAACTTATGCCTCAATTGAGATGGCACATATGCATATGCCAAGCATCCAAATATTCTGCAATGATCCAAGGTAGGTCTCTTACCCCACCAAGCTTCATATGGTGTCATACCTTGCAAAGCTTTACAAGGAAATCTATTAATCAAATATGTAGCTGTATTAACAGCCTCAGCCCACAAATAATTTGGACAATTCTTCTCTTTCATCATGGACCTAGAAAATTCAACAAGTGTCCTGTTTCTTCTTTCTGCTACCCCATTTTGTTGAGGAGAGTACCTGCAAGTAACTTCTCTCTTTATACCTACATTCCACAAGTAATCATTGAACTCATTTGAAAAATACTCTCCCCCTCCATCTGACCTTAGTCTCTTCAATTTTTGACTTGTAATCCTTTCTGCATATGCATGATAGTGTTTAAATGTATTAAACACTTCTGATTTTTCTTTAATCACATAAATTGTGATCCACCTGGTAGCTTCATCAACATATATGACATAATATCTTGAACCATTTATACTAAAGTCCTTTGAAGGACCCCACACATCTGTATGCACCAACTCAAGTCTTTCTAAATACATAAACCCATGCTTGGAATAAGGTTGCTTATGGGCCTTACCTAATTGACATGCCTCACATCTGTATGTCATGTGTTGACCTGCAATGTTAGGCAACCCAAGCACTGAATCATTGTTAATCATTTCTCTAATACCTCTCTCATTGAAATGTCCAAGTCTTTTATGGCAAAGATCCAATTCAGATACCTTCTACTCTCCATATGTGAACATAGCATGTCCAACATTTCCTTGTACCTTCAATGTGAAAAGCCTCCCTTCCTTCTTTCCTGTAACAACCTGTTTATACCCTTGACTAGGGTCTTCAACATAGACTCCATCATTGGTGAACCTTACCTCATATCCTTTTTCCACAATTTGACCTACACTGATCAAATTCTTTGGAATTGTGGGAACATAAAGAACCTTACTCAGAAGAGTGCTCCCATCTTTAGCTTTGACTGAACCAATTGAATTTACCTTATGCTTTGTATTATCACCTCTCTGAACTATATGATTAATTGCATTATGATCTAGATCAGTCATCAAAGCAATATTTCCACTTAAATGATTACTAAATCCTGAATCAATATAGAACACTCTCATGTCCTCATGTGAGGTTTCACATGTTGCATTCATAATGAGAGTCGAGTCCTCCTTCTGATCTGATGCATAGTTGTAGTAGGTGTTATTATAGGATTGATTTTGGAAGCTTCTTCCTCCACCTCTTCCAAAAGAATTCCTACCACCTCTACCTTTGAAGTTTCCTCTCTGAAATCTACCACCTCTTGCTCTTTGATTAAAGTTCTGATAATTACCATTGTTCTGATTATTGTGCCAACAATCATGAGATAGATGATTGATCTTACCACATATCCAACAAGCTCTTGCATTATCTTTGTTGTTTCTACCTCTTCCTCTACTTCTACCATTTCCTCTTCCTCTTATGAAATTTGCTTGGTTTGAAGTACCTTCTTCTTCACCTGATTGTTGCTTTCCTTTTTTAGCTTTCTTCTTGTCTTTAGAGTACATTGCATGACCTGCACTCTTATCAACATCTCCTTTGATATCATTCTCAAAAGTTAGCATATGACCTAACAATTGATTCAAATCAGGAGTGAAGTGATCTAATGAAAGTTCTGTAGACAAAATAAAAGGCTTCCACTTCTCATCTCCTCTTAGCCCTGTGAGAATTTGTCTTACCAATTTATCTTCTTCAATATCTTCATCCACTGCACCTAAAGAATCTGCAATGTTGTTCATCTTTGTCACATAATCAGAGATTGATTGTGAGGCCTTCTTCTTGAAAGTAGTAAATTTTGCCCATAGTGAATCCTTCCTTGATTTGGTTGTGTTTTGGAAATGCTCTTCCAAAGCATTCCAAATGTCACATGCACTTTCAAGTCCTCTAATGTGAGGAAGCAAATAGTCATTGACTGCCATGTAGATTATGCTCCTTGCTTGAGCATCCTTCTTCATCCAATTCTTCATGTCTGCAAGCTCCTCTCTAGTTGGAACACTAGAGTCTCTAGATTCTGGCTTTTCTTCCTCTCCTGTGATGTATCCCATCAGATCTTTGCTCATAAGATGAGCTTCCATCCTCATAGACCATGCAGGATAGTTCTCTCTATCCAGCTTCTCAATTTGGAGACTATCTCCCATTGTTTCTTTACCTGTATTGCCAATTCTTTAATCTTTATGAGAAATAAATGTACCTTGACTTTGAATCTTACTCCTTATGATCCTTTTGATAACTTCAATGTGTCTACCTTCAAGTTTTCTTCAACCTTTATCCTTTTGCACCTTCGAGATGTAAAGATTTGTATTTCTGCAGTAGTCGGAGTCTTCTTCACTTCAATTTTGACACATCCTGCTCTGATACCACTGATGGAGAATGTTAATCTCCAAAAGAACAAGTTGTACTTGAACTTAGAACTCCTCTATATCAAGAACAACTTCAGACTCCACTTAATTTTAGAAAACAATCACCAAATTATCAGAATTTTGACTAACTGTTGAAAACTGAAATTTCCTGAAAAGTCTACCACAGATTAATTACTGATTGACTAACCAATCCTGTAAAGTTTTTGATAAAACTTTGCACAATGCTTTGCCTTAAGGTTGCACAACTTCTCCAAGTTAAATTTCTCAAAATGATTGAGTATACTGTGAGAAATGTGTGAAACACTTTACCTATGTCTGAAACAACTTCTTTGCATTGGCGACCTTAACACATGTAAGTTCTTAACACTGGCTCTCCCAAAGTAAATCCCGTTTGATCAAGATCTTTTAGCCATAGATGGCTTACCTCTCAACTTAGAATTTGAGCCCTCACTTGTGTAAAACTTTACACTCTGCACTGAGCAATGTCCATTTCTCTAAACATGAAATCTGCGCCAGTTTTGACGACTCTCAGAACATCTTCACATATGAATGTTCCTAAATTGAATTCTCTCAACCTGATTGCAATTAACCTCTCAAATTCTAGTCATAGATAGATTAGCTATGGACTTAGATACGTGCAAAAGGATTTCTCAAAAGATTAAGCACAGAAGGAGAATGGGAGAGAAGATCGACGCGCCATATCTGAAATTTTCACTTATCTATTTCCTTCATACATCTGATGGATGATTTGTACAATGTACATTAACTAACTCATCTCATACTCTCTTATCTATATCTCATCCGACTACAAGCATGTACTTATATATATATATATATATATATATATATATATATATATATATATATATATATATATATATATATATATATATATATATATATATATATATATATATATATATATATATATATATATATATATATATATAAGTCCTAACTCGTAACTACTTCAAGTATATTGAAGTATCTAAAGAATTAATGTACATTTGATTAAAGAACTTTGCTATCTGATTCTTTCCTTCAATTCATGACATTGATCTTCAATCTTCTCTTCATGTCTTTACTTCTACCCTTTGTATAATCACAATTTGTTGATTGTCTTGCTCCAACAATTGTGAGTCAAAGGAAAGGTAAATCAAAGGTTCAGATATTTAATGAACAAGAGAATAATGAAGTGCAGGTTGAAGTTGAAAAGATACCAAGATTTGATCCTGAATGTGAAGAACCAGAAACCTCAAGAAGTGGAGAACTTAGGAGGTCTACAAGGCACAAATGGCAACCTACAAGGTATAACTATGATACTTCATTCTTGACTACTAAGGATTATGCATACATGATTAAAGCAGATGAAGATCCTTCTACATATGAAGAGGCAAAAGGTAAAGAAATTTGGGAAAAAGCTATGCAGGAAGAATATGATGCATTGATGGAAAATCAAACATGGGATTTGGTTCCAAAACCAAATAGTCAGAAGATCATTGGATGCAAGTGGATTTATAAGACAAAGAGATTTGCAGATGGAAGTGTGTCTAGGTACAAATATAGACTTGTTGTAAAAGGGTTTGCTCAAACATATGGTATTGACTATGATGAGACTTATAGTCCTGTGGCAAAGATGACAACCATCAGAACACTTATAGCAATTGCTGCATGTAAAGGTTGGAAAATGTGTCAATTAGATGTGAAGAATGCTTTTTTGAATGGTTATATTTAAGATGATGTTTTCATGGAGCAACCTCAAGGATTCAGAGATGGAAGATATCCAGATCATGTGTGTAAGCTCAAGAGAGCTTTATATGGCTTGAAGCAGGCCCCAAGGGCATGGAACTATAGGCTTGTAAAGTTCTTAAAGGAACTTGGATTTCAAGTATCTAAAGCAGATAGTAGCTTCCTTGTTAAAGCAAGTGATGATGGGTTCATTTACATATGCATATATGTTGATGATATAATTCTTACAGGTACAGATGAGAAAAGGCATACAAAGCCTAAAGAAGCAAATGGAGAAAGAGTTCAAAATCGATGATTTGGGAGATTTGTCATACTTCTTGGGCATGGAGATTTCATACACTCAACATGGAGTGTATGTGACTCAAGAAAGGTATTTGAAGAATTTGTTAACCAAGTTTAAAATGAATGATTGCAGAGTAGCACCTACTCCAATGGAGGTGAATCACAAATTAAGCAGATTTGGAGGTGAAGAGTTCAAGGACATGAAACAATATCAGAGTTTGGTTGGTAGTCTTATGTATGCTACATTAACTAGGCCTGATTTATCATATGCAGTTGGGGTGTTGTCTCAATTCATGCATTGTCCTAGGAAAGAACATTGGATTGCAGGACAAAGAGTGTTGAGGTACATTAAGGGTACACTCAAAGAGGGTTTGTATTATGGTTTTACATCAGATACAAATATCAAAGTATATAGTGATGCAGATTGGGCAGGTAATCCAGATGATAGAAGGTCAACCTATGGATACATGTGTTATGTGGGAGATAAGTTAATCTCTTGGTGCTCAAAGAAGCAACATACAGTTGCTTTGTCATCTACAGAAGAAGAGTACAAAGGCATGGTTGAAGCTGCAAAGGAAGTGATATGGATTAAGACTCTCATGAAGAGTTTTGATACTATACAGAGCATACCTGTCATTTATGGAGATAACATGAGTTCATTGTATCTAGCTGCTAATCCTGTTTTTCATGCCAGGACCAAACATATTGAGATACAGTATCACTTTCTAAGAGAGAAGGTGATGGATAAAGAGATTGAAGTTATGCATACTTCAACAAAAGATCAGATAGCTGATATGCTTACAAAAAGCTTGGATGGACCAAAGTTACAGAAGTTCAAAGATATGGCAGGTATAAAGAAGATAAGAGAAACCTCAATTGATGATTGAGGGGGAGCTGTTGGTGCAGAACAATCACCAATTAAAGTTTTGAAACACAAAGGATGGAGATAAGATCAAGTCTTGAAGCCTAGAAGATGGCTACATTCATAGGTTGAAAGAAATGTACACATATGTACATTAGTTAAGACATAGGTCACTTATACTTTTGATTCGTCATAAGCCTGTACATATTTGCCTATAAATACTATGGAAAAATGTCAGGATATAGAGGAGGAGACGAGGAGAGACTATGTGAGAGCATAGGAATACAGAAGTGAGGAGTTGTAAGTGTCATTAGACACATGAAAAGTTAGTTGA
>CM035420.1:112420820-112423320 GCA_020310875.1 Ceratopteris richardii
GAAATATGTATGAGAGTCATTAGAAGATAAGTTTTGGGAGATAGATGTGAAGAGAGTGTTTTCTCAAAAAATAGCGATGGGTCTTTCTCTGAGTTCTCTCAGTCTGATCATGTGGATCAAAAATCCTTTTGTACACATCTAATCTAGAAGCTAATGAAGCTATGTTCAAAGTTTGATAATCTAATTCCTTTCCTACTGTGAGAATGATCAATAGGAACATTTGTATGTAGAATCTGCAGACAGACTTCTAAAAGTCGTGCACTTTTCCAGGTCAATGTTTTGCTTAGATCTCAGTGCATACTGTAATGTTTTAAATGAGTGACCATTCAAAATCTAAGTTGGAAGATAAGGAAGCTATGGCCAAAAGCATTTAGCAAAACGGGATTTGTGTTGTGAGAAATCAACTTAAGAAGTTGACCATGTCAAAGTCGCCATTTCTAGAAGATAGTTTTTGACATGTATTTTATCTTAAAGATCAAATTAAAGTTTTGATGAATCATTTGGTGAACTAATAGTTGATATGATTGTGCAAATGGATTATGGAGACTTGTACATCATTGGTTTGAAGAAATCTAAAGATATATGCAGGTATTGAAGTCAATTTCTGAAGCAGAATTTCTCAAGAAGGAATTTCTTCACTCAGAGAAGTGCTAGTGAAACTTTTGATAAATTAAAACAATGTTTGTGTAAAAGTTTGGTCTATAACTGATATAGAAGTGTTCTTAGATCAGTATAGATCAGACCTTTGGAGATTAAGAGGTCTCCAACATTGGTATCAAAGCTGAAGTTGCAATACAAGGGAAGTAAAGGCATTGGAAGTCCCGACTGCTGCAGATATTGAAGTTCTTTCTAATCGAAGGTGGACAAGGATAAATTTGTGAAGATAATCTGCAGAAGTACAAAGCACGAGTTTAAAAGATCAAGGAAGATTGAAGCCTCATATCAAAGGTACACTTTACGATCATAAATCATAGTAATTGCAGATACAGAAGTTCAAGATGGGAGAAAGCTTGCAAATTGATAAGCTAGATAGGGAGAACTATCCAGCTTGGTCCATGAGGATGGAGGCACACCTCATGAGCAAAGACTTGATGGCATTCATTACAAGAGAAGAAGAAAAGCCTCACTTTACAGATCCTAGTATTCCAACCAGGGAAGATCTTGCAGATTTGTAGACTTGGATGAGAAAGGATGCTCAAGCTAGGAGCATCGTTTATGTTGGTGTAGGACAATCACCAATTGATGTTTTGACATGGAAATAAAGTCAAATATTTGAGAAGAGAACAAGTTGTGAAGCATGAAGGAAGGACACATTCAGAATTTGGAAGATATGTACACATATGTATATTAGTTCAGATATAGGTCACTTATACTTTTGATTAGTCATAAGTTTGTAAATGTTTGCCTATAAATACTATGGAAAATGTCGGGGCAAGTATGAGAGAGCATGAGAATAGAGTAATTGAGTTTTGAAAGAGTCATTAGACACATGAAAGTTAGTTGAATTTACTCTCATCATCTAGTTGTAAACTCCTTCAAAAATGACAGAAAATTTGTGCCCGATGTTTCTGAGTTTTCTCCTTCTATGTTAGATCTTTTGTGAAATGATTTTGTACAAGTCTAAGTCTATAAGTGATTGACCTCTTTACAAATTTTCAATCTCCACTTGTGATCAGACTGAGAGAATTATCTGTAGGAACATTTGCATGTGAAGAAGTATTCACTGGTTCTTGAAATAGGCGCAAAATTCAAAGTCAATGATTTGATCATTTCTCACTGCACAGATTAAAGTTTTGCATGAGTGAGGACTTAATCTTTAAGTTGGAAGGTCAGCTACTTGTGGCTAAAAGCATTTGCTTAAAATGGGTTCTATTCTTGGAGAACCATGTCTTAGAAGTTATAGGTGTCTAAATCGACTTCTCAGAAGTATAGTTTTAGACATAGGTGACTTGTCAAGTTGAGTTTTCAGATTGTACTAAATCTTTTGGAGTGATTCGACTTGGAGGAGGTGTGCAATCCTTAGGTGACACCTTGTACAAAGTTTCATAAAAAACTTTACACATTTGATAAGTCAATGTGAGAGATATGTGCAGTAAACTTTTTGTGTAGTCATCTTCTTCATAGAATTTCTAAACTTTTGATAATTGGTCATTGATCCTCAAAATTGGTGAATAATTTGACTTACTCTTGATATAGAGATGAAATGCTTTTGTACAAGTCTAAGTCTATACGTGATTGACCTCTGTACAAATTTTCAATCTCCAATTGTGATCAAACTGAGAGAATTATGTGTAGGAACATTTGTATGTGAATAAGTGTTCACTGGTTCCAGAATAGTCAATTTCTTGATAAGTTGGTGATTGTTCTCTAAATAAAGTGGAGTCTGGACTTATTCTTGATATAGAGGTGCTGTAATTTCAAGAATAGGTTGTTCTTTTGGAGATTAACACTCTTCATCAATAGATAGAGAAATAGATAGATAGATAGATAGATAGATAGA
>CM035420.1:112433320-112460820 GCA_020310875.1 Ceratopteris richardii
ATTTCAGAGGTAGAGGTAGTAGGGGTTACTTTGGAAGAAATACAGGTAGAGGATTCCAAAGTCAACAATATAACAATACCTACTACAATTATGCTTCAGATCAGAAGGAAGATTCAACATTAATAATGAATGCAGCTTGTAAAAGGCAGAGTGAAGATCAAAGAGTCTTCTACATTGACTCAGGGTGTAGCAATCACTTGAGTGGTAACATAGCCTTGATGACTGATTTGGAGAATAAGGTATCTAATCATGTTGTTCAAACAGATGACAATACAAAGCACAATGTGAAGTCAATTGGATCAGTGAAGGCCAAGGATGGTAGCACCTTATTGAGTAAGGTCTTGTATGTTCCTACAATTCCTAAGAATTTGATAAGTGTAGGATAAATTGTGGAAAAAGGATATGAAGTAAGGTTCACTAATGAAGGAGTGTTTGTGGAAGACCCTAGCAATGGGTATAAACAAATTGTTTCAGGGAAGAAAGAAGGAAGATTGTTCACATTGAAGATTCAAGGTAATGTTGGTCATGCCTTGTTCACTTATGGAGGACATAAGATCTCTGAGTTAGATCTTTGGCACAATAGGCTTGGACATTTCAATGAAAGAGGTATTAAAGACATGATTAATAATGGTTCAGTGCTTGGATTGCCTAATGTTGCAGGTCAACATATGACATACAGATGTGAGGCATGTCAATTAGGTAAGGCTCATAAGCAATCCTATTCTAAGCATGGGTTTATGTATTCAGAGAAACTTGAGTTGGTACACACAGATGTGTGGGGACCATCAAAGGATTTCAGTATCAATGGTTCAAGGTATTATGTGATTTATGTTGATGATGCTACCAGATGGGTCACTATCTATGTGATCAAAGATAAGTCAGAAGTATTCAATACATTCAAACATTATCATGTGTGTTGACCTAAGCATCAACTTAGGGACTTGTGGAGAAAGAGACTATACCTCAATCCCCTCTCAAGTGCATATAGTGGGGATACACGCTTTTAATTATCAATCCAAAGAGTATGCAAACCCTAACCGAGTGTATGAAGACATGCAATCATGTGATGATCAATGAAAATGAACTACTCAAAGAGTGTAAATAAGGTCAAGACTTATCCAAACAAGCTTCAACTGTTGGCTATGGCGAAACGATATAGAGACTAACGTCATATCCATCCTCGTCAATGCATTCATTCATAGTTATCACTTCTTTGTTCACACATACGTCGAGGGTCGCTAAAATTTCCATCCAACCATGAGGTTCAAACTCTTCATCTAAAAAGACTTGAGGCATGTATGCTAGATCTTGTACAGACCTAGCAACTCCTTGCCTTTGCTGCCATCCTTTTCTCCTATCCTCTTTTTTTTTGGCAGCTTGGCATATCCATAGATGAGGGTCCTCGTTCATCCAAGATTGATCACTAGAACCTACGCTGTGAACTGACTGGTCGTCTCCCTCCTTATGAATTTGATTCCATTGTAGAGGTGGAACATCTTGATAAGCGTACGTATGTAGGTTAATTCTAGTGGTGGTTCCTTCATGTTGTAGGTACACCGCATCTTTTCCCCAATCTTGTACGACCTTTAACTGTCTCATGAAAGGCCTTCCAAGTATCATTTCATAATTGCTCGGGCTTTCAAATTGATAGATTGCTAAGGTGTGTTCAAATTCAACTCCGCAGGTGGTGAAAACTACTCGTTCCAATAATCCCAAGGGTCTTTCTGTGTGTCCGTCAGCCAATTGTATTTTCATACGCGTTGGTCTTAAAGCTGGTTTTCCCCATTTCTCCCAGATTTCCCTGGTAGCGATGCCTACTCCAGCTCCTGAATCTAATATGGCTTTGGTTGTATAACCCCTAAAGGTAATTGGAAGGCAAGTGTTTCCTTCATCTCCTTCACTAAAATCTCCTACCTTATCCACTGGAATCTTTACCGTGTTTACTTCGTCTAATATCTCTTTTTCTTCCATCTTGACCTCCAATTGACTAGTTAATCTCTCCTTCAGATGTGGTTTGATCTTCAACAATTCTTCTAATGTTAAGGTACAGGGGATTTTTACCTTTTTAAGGTGTTGTATGATGTCCGTTGTTTGGATGGATGGGTTCGGTTCTTTTTTCTTTATTGAGGGAATACAATATAATTCTGAATTATGTTCGTAATCTCCTGTATAGTTTGGAAAATCCTTTATTCCCTCATCCCCTTTGTCACTAGGCTCCATTGGTATAATTTCTTCTGAATTTAATTCTGGTATGGAACCCTCTATTTCCTCTTCTGCTTCTATCTCTTCGAAGGGTGGTTCAATTCCTTCTACTTTCTTCCATCTGTCTTCTTGGACTCTAGCCCACAAATCTTTAGGCCATTCCCCTTCTACTTCGGGAATAATGGATCCTTCCCTTTTATCCTCACAATCATTGCCATACTGTGTATTACTTACTTCAGTTTTTTCATGGTCATTGGTGATGATGCACCCTTGGAATTCTTTTTCAAGAATTCGGGTCTTAGGTAATGTCAATGCAGGTTTCTCTAAGGTCTGTTGGGCAACTTCTATTAGTTTTTTGCAGATCTCCAACCTCTCCTTCTCTAGGTCACCTCTAGGATATTCTCTTTCATGTTGTTCGATGGTCGGTCCGGCTCTTATTCGTGCCTTATATGCCTGAATCCACATGGCTAGTTCTTCAGACATGGGATCTGCTAAAACCGATCCTACCTCTTCTTTTTTGTAGCTTTCATTTTTATTCTCTTCTACCTTTTTCTGTTCCTCTTTTGGATTCTGTTCGTTCTTCTCATTTTCCTTTTTCCGTAGTAACTTTTTTTCTTTTATTCTATCTCTACGGTTCCTCCATCTTTGAGTTCTCTTACTTATCGCACTTTTCTCAGGCTCTTCCGAGTCTTCAAGTCTCTGTGGTGTGGTTGTATTCATCTCTAGGTCACTTTGATTGTGTTCTTTTGGTTTTTCTGAGGTCTCTCTAGCTTTGGCTCTTGTTATTGCCTTCAGTGGTACCATGTATTCCTTATCACTTCCTGATGATTCGATTACTTCAATCACATTGATTTGCACGTTGGATGTGACCTTGTTGGGGTTCTTGGGGCAATCTCTAAATAGGTGTTCCTTACCACAGTCACTACAGTAACCTTCCCAGACTCGTTGTGGTGGTGGTGGGTTTGGAAATATGCATTCTCTGATGTAATGATCACCTCCACATTGGTAGCATGGTCCTCTGGGTACAGGCGGTCTGTTCATGGGTCGGGGTGGTATGGTTGCTCTAAGAGCTGTGTATATTAATGACACATAGTCCTGCTCATATCCGTATGAACTTTCTGGTACTTCCATGCCATAGGCGTATGGTTCATACAGTTGTCCATATTCTAGCATAGAACTTTCATAATTAGGATATGTGTTGGCAGTAGTCTTGGTACACCAGGACTTACAAGACGTGAAAGTCAAAGAAGGGAGTCAGAGCGAAGGGACAGCACAAGCAAACAGGGCAGTCAAAGAAGATCTGGCAAGTAGGCCAATATTTTTTCAAGACACCAATGCAGATCAAAGAGATGGACATGCAGGGAGGAAGAGTAAGTAGGGAGCTTGAAGATATGTATGGCAGATCACTAGAAGAAACCCCTACAACAACAGTGATTTTTATCACTAACAATCATTGTAAATATCATTTCACATTTTTGTAGCTCCATTTTGTGCAAGCCAAGGAGTCCTTGAGCTTGAGGAGCCTTAGAAGTAGTTGCGTACCAATTTTCGTATTTTTTAGATCTCGTTTGAGCCCCCAAATAAGCCCTGGAACCTAATTTTTAACTAGGCCGGACACTAGGTCTGGACAGGGCCAAAACTAGTCAAAAACTATAAAAAGAGCTAGAGAGCTCATTTTTGGGGTTAGATTGTAATTGGAATGAACTTGTAAGAGCTCTTGAAAGTAATCTAAGAATTCCATTGTTCCTGACTCTTTGTCTGGCCGTGTGTGCGCGTGTGTGTGTATGTGTGTGCATGCTTGTGTGCTTCTCACTCACGCACTTGTGCCGCCACTTGCTCGAGGTCTTCATACCATCCTCACGTCTTCCCGGATTGACATTAAAGGAGGTGCTACTCATCACTGAGCTACACCAAATTTTGGCGCCGTTGCCGGGGATCGAGCTTTGAGGACGAGCGTGTGATGGTAAGACGTAGAGTTGACGCATTGGAGTTGTAGGTATTTTCTTCACTCTCATCGATTTTCTGTTTCCTTTCTTCACCATCTTCATCACCACTATCATCATCACCATATTCCACCTCCATCTCCATCATCGCGAAAATTTCAGTTTTTTGACTATATCCCCACCTCCACCTCATTTCCCTCATTTCACTTGTGAGAGAGAGCGAGAGAGCGAAATTGCGTGTGTTGTTTTTGCATGCTTCTTGAGCTACTTTGCAGGTACAGGTCACATCATCGTCCCCAGCACTCTGCGCAGGTATGGATTTCGAAGCAACTGTCTGTGTGTCGCCGAGTTCTGTCAATCGCGACCGACAGAAAAGTTCATCTATTTGCTAAACAAAGTGTATATCCATGACCTACAAGCCTAGAGCTTCCCAAAAAGGTGTTTAGTTTTTTGAAATTCCACAGATTTCTGTCAATCGCGATCGACACGTCAATCGCGATCGACACGTCAATCGCGATCGACAAACCACGACGGACAGACCTGTCAATCGCGATCGACACATCAATCGCGACCGACAGGGTCAACGACCGACACAGTCAACGATCGACACGGTCAATGACCGCCTGACCACGACCGACAGAGGCTACGCGTGACACGTGTCAATCGCGATCGAGCCATCAATCGCGATCGACCAGTCCATCGCGACTGACAGCCCACGACGGCTCTGTCAATCGCGACCGACACAGTCAACGACTGTTTGACCACGACGGACAGACCCTCGCGACCGACCTGTCAATCGCGATCGACACGTCAATCGCGACTGACAGAGTCAACGACGGTTTGACCACGACTGATTGACTTTTCGGAGCTCCTGTCAATCGCGATCGACACGTCAATCGCGACTGACAGCCACGACGGACCTGTCAATCGCGACGGACACGTCAATCGCGACCGACAGACTTTGCGAACACGTTAGAAGGGCAATTTAGGTCAAATTTTTAAGGCAAAAGTAGTGGTCTAAATGTTGGCCAAGTAGGGGACAAACACAAGGGTGTAGCATGGCATTACGAGGACACGACCGAAGTAACTCTAAAATTCCTGTTTGCCTGATAACCTAGCTCAATCCTGTTTTAGCCCCAAAACCCTGAACCGGCATAACTTTCTCATACGAAATCCGTTCGCCGTGATTTTTGTTTTGTTGGAAAGCTCACAAGGAGTACAACAAAAACATCGACTAGTTATGGTTAAATTAAGATCAGGAATATTTGCTAGGGTATTTTGAAGTTGACCATACCCAGGGGGAATAAAAATTCAGGGATCTCTAGAGTTGTGTCCAAAAGGCCATAGTGTAAATTGATGAAGTGTTGCATGAATGAAAGTGATTGGCTCTGTCTTTTGAATTTAAGTCTTGAGCTAATCTTGGGCCTTTTACAGGTCCTTTGAGAGCATCGAAGGGTACACGAAGCAAGAGTAAGTGCAGGCTTGGGAACACGCGTCCTGGGCACACCAGGGCAACAACTCAAGGAAAGGAACTCAAGGTTGGAAAACCCGCAACACCCTCTGTCAATTCTTAGTTTAGGCTAAGTGCGGATAGTGTTAGAAGTAATTCCAGGCAACGATAGGCACAACCTAAATCAAAGACTATCTAAGAAAATCAAGTGCAAGTTAAGAGATAACCTGTGTGTGTGCGAACGACAATCTTACAAGGAAAAGAACCTAACGTGAAACGACCAAACTAAAGTGTGAAATTAAACTCAAGTTTTCCTAATGACGTGATATCAGACAAGAGTCTAAACACAATAATCAACATAAAAAGAATCAAGTGACCGATACAAAAGGACTCAGAAACGTGGTTGTACCTGGGAAAAAGGGGGTTAATCAGTTAGGCATATGAACCTTAGATCAGGACGACACCTAGCAAAAGAGAGGCAAAGCCTTAGGTCTTCAGAGGCTAGTGTCAATCATACTGCAAGGTCTTGGGCCCAGCAGCTGAGTCACCACTCTCATTACCCTAGCTCGGATACCAGTGAATCAGGGATGTCTCAAGGCATGGACAGACCTACGGGAAGTTCAGGTGTGCCTTATCTGTACAGGGTAGAAGGCCCTTACAAAACGCGGCTAGAGTACCTTAGGACCAACCGATTAGGTGCTAGCATCTATGAGGACGGCCTAGGAAGATCCGTGGTCCAGATTAAAAACCCTGACCAATCCATAGGACTAGAGCACCCAGCTGTCAAGTTCGAAAACGGTGCATACCTGGACAAGGAAGGAACCATATACGCAGTCACCAGTCATCCAGATAGGACAGATGAATTTGGAAATGTAATCTCAGAAGCGGACTTAGGCGACTTGGAACAAGGAAATATGGGAGTAGAACCTAGAACACCCCGAGGCAAATCTGTTCTCACTAGGATTATCACACCTGAGTGGGTTCCCCAAGATAACAAGTGCATAGATTTGCTTCTCAACCGAGAAACTGACGAAGCCTTTTGGAGGTATAAACCGGATCACCCAACTGATATAGGAACAATCATGATCTATGAGTTTAAGGATCCTGATAGCCCAGGTAGAGTGACCTACTTAGATCACACTTCGGAGAGGATCTTTGTAGTAACAGAAAACGATAGGCATGCTTACACGTGGAAGGGTGAATTTGTTTTACCCCAACCAAGATCGAATGTGTCCTATGGTCACCCTGGGGCTGGAACATCTCAAGCTCATGGTACGCAAAGAGACAGAAGTAGAGATAGACCAGAAGTAAGCTTTGCCACCCCAGGGGGCAGAGAAAGAACGAGAACGGAGACGAATAGGGTAGAACCCGAGATGCTTAGAGCCCACAGGAACCAAAGAAATGTAGATGGGTTCCCTCTGCCGAGGCCTAGAGAGCACACAAGAACTTTGAGACCCACCCAGCTAGTTAAGTCCATGAAGAATTACTTTGACGGCACAGGAGATCCCTATGATCATGTGGCGGAGTTCAAGCAAGTCTTGAGAGGTGAACAAGTGGAAGATCTGTTCACGCAGTACAATGCCTTCGGTCTAACCCTTAGGAATACGGCGCTTACATGGTTTCAGCCATTGGATGAGCGCCAGTTCAGGAGCATAGACCAACTCCTAGAGGCATTCATTGTAGAGTTCTCTAAGAGCGGCATAAGACACAATACATCCTCATTGATTCACAGCTTCAAACAGACCCCCCAAGAGACTGTCAGATTGGCCGGAAGGAGATTTAGACAATATCTTGAAAGGTGCCCTATTTCGGAGCTACCCACATCTGCTAAACAAGTAGCCTTATTCTTGGATGGATTGCTAAGTACCAAATTACGATCATATGTGTACTTGAAAGACCCTAGGACCATAGAAGAGTGTGTACGCATGTGCATTGACATTGAGGATAACCTAGGGGAGGAGTTAGAGCTTTCCAAGATATACAAAGATTCAGATAGTGCCTCTAGCCTCTCTTCCACGCAATCCACATCGATTGAGGAACTCGCAGAGAAAGTCGCTCAGAAACTAGGTGTTTCTAGCAAACAAATTCCAAGATTTGCCCCGGTGAAAAGATGCTATACTTGTGGGGGTGACCACATGGCGAATGTCTGTCCCGTTATGGCTCAACCTCAAGTTAATCCTAGTAGCCAGTACTGCACCATAGAACGAAGGTACACCAATCACACCGCGCAAGACTGTCCATACAATAAGCAAGCGGTTAGGCAAACCTACCCTCAGACATACCCCCAACAAGGCAGATACCAGAACCAATACCAACCACAACAGTATGCCAGGCCTCAACAAACTTACCAACCACAATACCAAGCCCAGCAAAGGCCTCAGCCTGTGCTAGCCCAACAACCTCCAGCTCCCTCCAACGCGATCCCTGTTAAGTATGCAGCTGTAGAGGAAAACCTGAATAGAGCTATAGTCCCCGTAACACCATTACTTTCAGAGAGTGAACCCAGTGACCATAGCTTTGATTCTACACATGTTGACAGTCCCCAGGCTTACTACATGCAGTCTCCTGAACATGGTGAGTCTTACTATAGTGAAGAGCCAAATGAACCTAGTTGGGAATCAGATTACACAAATATCATGTATACAAACCCCAACCCTAGACCCCAACCTAGGCAAGTAAGACCCCCATTCCCTAGAGGACCATGCTACAGATGTCAGGGAGATCATCTCATTCGAGATTGTCCCTTGCCTCCACCTACACAACCCCAACCAGTAACGATCCAAGGCTATTGTCAAGAATGTGGAAAGGAGCATCTCTTACGAGATTGCCCTAAGAATCCTAATAATATGCCAAAAATCACTCCTATAAACGTTATTGGGTTAGTTGTAGACTCCATAGGGAGTGTGACTTCCACTGCACCAGTGCAAGTGGTCACAAGAGCTCAAGCATTGCAGCAAAACCAAGCTGTAGGTCAGGAAAAGAGCCCAGAAGTTAGTGAAACGGAAAGCATAACCAAGAAGAGAACTAGAGCCTGGAGAGACAGTCGGGAAAGAATGAAAAGACAATGGGCTAAAAAGATGAGTGAACTTGAGGAAAGCATAAGAGAAACCAAAGCCAAGATAAATGAACTCACATCTCAAACTCCCTCTCACACTACCCCACCACCACCATTCCCATCGCCATCCGACCCGCCACCTTCCAACCCACCTCATACAATTCCACCACCCCCTAGAGCAGGATCAGTATTAGCTGATCCCACTCCTGAAGATATAGACATGATGCTTAAAGCATATCAGGCCAGAATCCAAGAAGGGCCAAATGTAACAGATCACGACAAGTGCTATCCTAGAGCTGACCTAGAGATAGAAAGAACCAAGCTTTGCACGAAAATGGTCGCATTGGCTCAGACTATGTTTGAAGCTAGTCGCCTTTTCAATTACTCGGGCTCAGCCAAGACGCAATTACACTTGGATGGATTTCTAGAGAAGTTAGAGGGCATAATTGCAAGATCTGCCAAGGAAGAAAAAAATCAAGAAAGAGATAAAGCAAGCAACAACATGACCCATCCCCCACCGGAAGCTTATGTGGCCAATTTCACTAAACCAGACCACTTCCCCTCCTTAGAAAGAATAGAGAGGCTAATTGCACAATCAGAAAAGGAACCTGCCCATCAAAGAAAGGAAAGGGTAAGAGAACGGATAAGCAAGCCTCTTCAGGAAGCCCAGGTGCCTCCTCAAGAAGCTTATCTCCCCCCCGCCCCCCAAAAGGCACATGAGCCTCCCTCGAAAGCTTACGTACCTCCACAGGTAACCCACATTCCTTCCCAGAGAGCGTATGAGCCTGTTCGGAAAAGTAATAGCATAAGTAATCCTCCCCAAGAAGCTTGTGCTCCAGCCATCTATGGGAACGAGGAGAGAGCCAACGATGGAATAAGCCCTCCTTCCCAGGTTGCTTACGTGCCTAATTCTACGGAGCCAGACACTTCCTCTTCTATGAATCGGTTTGCACTAGACTTCCTACGAGAGATTCAAGAAGACAAATGGGATAACGAAAGTGAGGTCGCCCCTCCTTGATGAACACGACCAATTCCCACAAGACATCCCATCTATTTACGGGGAACATGAGAGTACTCAGTCTCACGAAAGACTAGACTTCGAGTCTAATTCCATACAAGAGCTACCCCACTTCACCGGCCCCTGGGAAGCCAAGTCTACTTGTATGAGAACCCCCACAGTCATGGTAAGAAACGAAGATTCAGTCATACCTAGGAACACGGAGGTAGTGAAAAACACTAACGTGCAGTGCAATCTCAAGTTAGAAGAGCTACTCAAGGTTAGACCTGAATTATGGAAACATGTAGCCAAACAAGTACCAGAGATAGCAAAACCTCGTTCCCAGGTAGGATCCCATAGGACAGTGCCAGAAATTCCCTTGGATAAGATAGGAGATATGTGTGAAGGTGAAGAAGGGAACACCTATCTTCCCATTACCTACCAGGAGTACACCACCAAGGCAATCTTGGACTCAGGTGCAAGAGTTGCAATTGCCACCACCTCCCTATGGAAGCGTTGGGGCAAGCCAGCACTCAGGCCAACGAGAATGAAATTGCAAATGGCCGATGGTCACATAGAGAGACCCCTAGGATTGCTAGAAGGAATAACTCTCACCACTTGTGGTGTCGAGTTTGAACATACCTTTGCCATATGTGACTTCAGCAAAAATCATGCCTATGAGATGATTTTGGGAAGACCATTTATGCGACAGTTGCAAGTGGTACAGGATTGGGGGACCAATTCCTTGTATCTGCAACACTTGGGTGTTACCACCAAAGTTAATCTCAAGGATTATTCTCATAGAGATGTCCCTCCTATCCAATGGAATCCCATCCATAGAGCCAAAGACGATTCAGAATCGGTGCATTCCATAGGGTCTGGATCCTCATGGATGCATGAGGACACTCACTTATGGATGTGCAAGGTAGCGGTAGAAGAAGAGAAGAGAGAGAAAGCCAGAGAGGTAGGTGCAAAAGAAGCCCATAGGCCAATCCAAGACCCAGCCTATGCACCTATAGTTTTTCCAGACGAAGAATTTGAACCTCACGGTTGGGCGGAAATCTTAGCAACCATGGACGTAGCCATCAATGAAGAACAATGGACACCTCACTGTGATGAGGATGGCTATGACATTTCAGTCTTCTCCATAGAGCCAATCATGGGAGAGGCAGTTCTAGAAGAGTGCGAACCTAGCCCTGATGCATTTGAGGATGCTAGTGATTCCGATCTAGAGTCAATCATCATGGACCCACCATTTGCATCAGATGAAGAATACTTCCATGAAGTAGAATTTCAACCCCAGAGGCATGGAGAGATTATAAATGATGTAAGACTAGCAACGCATATGACCCCGAAGGAAGAAGGAAAGAAACGGAAGAAGAAAGAAGTCTCACCAGAGGAGGAAGAATCTTTGTTTGAGGTCCCAGAAAATTTTAAGAAGTATGAGATAGATGACAGGAGAGTCATGATTAGAATGCCTAAACGAGAGGCACAATCAGGAGAGGCCTATGATAACAAAGAAACTACTAAGAAAATAGTAGTGGCCATAGAAGAAGGAGAGGAGAGATGCATGTATATAGGCCATGACCTCACAGAAGAAGAAGAGTACGAATTGATTGCCTTGCTAAGAGAATACAGAGATGTATTCACTTGGAGTTACAAGGATTTGAAAGGTGTTGACCCTGACATATGCTCACACACCATTCCTATGACTTCAGATGCTAAACCCTCTAAGCAAAAGCCTTATACATATAACGGTAATTATGCTGCTAAGATCAAAGAAGAGATAGATAGACTGGTTGAAGCTGGATTTATCTATGAAATTGAGCACACTATATGGGTGTCCCCCATCGTGGTGGTGCCCAAGAAGAATGGCAAGTTGCGTGTGTGCATTAACTTGAAAAAGGTTAATGCAGCCACGATTCGAGATAACTACCCGCTTCCCATCACAGAACATCTCTTAGAAAGAGTGGCAGGCAAGGAGGTGTACAGCTTCCTTGATGGATTTTCGGGTTACAATCAAGTAGCCATAGCTCCAGAGGATCAGCATAAGACAGCCTTTGCCACAGAATGGGGCATTTTTGCTTTTAGAGTAATGCCGTTTGGGCTTACCAATGCGCCAGCAACCTTCCAGAG
Organism: Ceratopteris richardii; assembly: GCA_020310875.1. Lineage (NCBI taxonomy): Eukaryota > Viridiplantae > Streptophyta > Polypodiopsida > Polypodiales > Pteridaceae > Ceratopteris > Ceratopteris richardii. The sequence continues at coordinate 112,445,104 of CM035420.1, forward strand.
GCTGATGTGCCATGTATTTAAGGAGTTCTTGAGAAAGAATTTAGAAGTCTATGTTGATGATCTTTGCGCTCATTCCAACATTAGACAAACCCATATTCCTGAACTCAGACAAATCTTTGACAAATGTAGAGAATATCAAGTCTGCCTGAACCCAGAAAAGTGCGTTTTTATGGTTAGGCAAGGCAAGATTCTAGGACACATAGTGTCAAAGAACGGCATATCCACGGACGAAGAGAAAGTGAGAGCCATAGCAGAGCTACCAAGGCCAAGGAATGTCAAGGAAGTACAAGCTTTCATGGGGCATTGTGGTTATTACCGACGATTCATACACATGTATGCCATCATTGCAAAGCCCTTGTACGGACTTCTGACTAACTTTGAGTGGACGGATGAGTGTGAGAATTCCTTCCAGGAGCTTAAACGAAGATTATGTTCAGCACCCATCTTGGCCACACCAGATTGGAATAAGCCATTCCATGTTCACGTGGATGCATCCAATTATGCTATTGGATGTGTACTTGCACAACCTACTGGTGAAGGTAATATGGATCTTCCAATTGCCTACGCTAGTAGACAATTGAATGCAGCTGAACGAAATTATACCACTACAGAGAGAGAAGGCTTAGGCATGGTATATGCAGTCAAGAAATTTAGACACTATTTGCTTGCAAATAAGTTTAAGTTTTTTACTGACCATCAGGCATTGCTGTACCTCGTAAACAAGCCATGCAATACAGGAAGATTAGTGAGATGGTTTCTCTTGCTAATGGAATATGATTTTGGGGTTGTGGTAAGAAAAGGTAGGACTCATTTACGAGCAGATCATCTCTCTAGGCTCACATCGGGAGAAGCCCCACAAGGAGTACCAGATGATCTGCCTGATGCTTACTTGTTCAATTTAGAAGTGGTGCCGCAGTGGGCTAAGCCGTTGGTACCAGTATTGACATACGGGCCTAACCATCCAGTAGTAAACACACGGAATAGAGAGGTTGTAAAAGCCCAAAAGTACCACATCATGGCAGGAAGCATGTACAAGCACACAGATCAAGGGATCTTGGCTTGTTGCGTAGAAGAGGATGAGTACCCTAAATGGTTGCAATTGGCACATGTAGGTGCATTAGAGCAACACTACTCAAAGCAACGAACTTTACAGACCCTAAAGAGACTCGGAGTACATTGGCCAACTATGGAAGCTGATGTCCAAAAGTGGTGCAAGGAATGCCCAATCTGTTGCACTAAACCACCTGTGGAACATGCCACTCTCTATCACGTATCCATTGTGCCAGATTGGAGTGAACCTCTAGTATCATTCTTGAGGACAAACACATTCCCTCCAGACATGACTCTAGCTAGGAAAAGAAGCTTAGAACAAGAAGCCCAGGATTATTCACTCATTGGTGATAATCTATATAAGCGTGGTAAAGATGGTTACCTGAGGCTATGTGTCCATGAAAGTGAGTATCTTAAGATCTTAGAAACTGCTCACCAAGGTGTAGCAGGAGGACACTTTGGACCGGATCGGGTGATCAAGGCAATTCTATTTGCGGGCTTCTGGTGGCCTACCCTTCACATGGATGCACATACCTATGTGAAACGGTGTGATGTCTGTCAAAGGACCCAGTATCCTATACGCAAAGATGAGATGCCACTGAAACCTATGATGGGTGGACGTGCATTCTCTAAGTGGGGAATAGACTTCGTAGGTCCTATTAATCCCCCAGCTAAGGGTTCTCATGCGGAATACATCATTGTTGCAACAGACTATCTAACTAAGTGGGTAGAGGTAAAGGCTACGACAAAGAACGATGCTCAAACAACTGCTAAATTCTTGTTTGAGAGTGTATTCACAAGATATGGGCTACCTATAGAGCTTGTAAGTGATAGAGGCACACACTTCCTGAACGAAGTGATTGAAAATCTACTCCAAGAATTCTTGGTAATACACAAGAAGTCGGCCCCCTATCACCCTCAAGCTAATGGACAAGCTGAGAGCACTAATAAGATCTTATGCAATGTACTGACAAAATTAGTGAACACTAAACGCTCTGATTGGGACAAACAGCTACACCATGCTGTTTGGGCCTACCGAGTTGCCTATAAAACGGTACTCCAAGCCACCCCCTTTCAGATGGTATTCGGCCAAAACGCTGTGCTACCCTTGGATTTCCTGATTCCTACGTTGAGAGTCGCACACGAGCACGAATGGATAGGTCATGAACTCTCCTCTAGGATCTTTGACCTTGAACGATTAGGGGAAACAAGACTGAGAGCCGCTGCAGGAATATATGCAGCCAAGAAGAGACAGAAGGCATATTTCGATGCCCATGTGAAGGATAAGGGCTTGAAAGCAAGAGATCTAGTTTTAGTCTATACACTGAAACAACACGCAAGGAAGCTAGAAAAGAGAGGCTACGGACCTATGATTATCAATAGGATCTCCACAAGTGGAGCTGTGCAATTAGCCACATTAGAAGGTGATGTTCTCCCTAACTATATTAGCGGATGCAGAGTCAAGTTGTATCAGGAACCCCTCACGGAGGAAATGCTCAGCCGACTCAACACTGCTAAGAAACGCAAAGAGGAAGAAAAGCGAGTTCGAGAAGAAGCTCAAGCAGAAGCTTTAGAACGCATCAGAAAGATGAAGTTACGAAGGCAAGGTAAAGATCAGCCTAGAACGACTGACTATGCAGATCAAGGATATCATATGGCAATGTGTGCAGTCGCAAGAACCAGCTCTCATAGGATAACTGATCGACGTCCTTTCGTAACCTTAGAGATAGGACAAGGAAAGAGTGCAAGGACCGTAAGAGCCTTGATTGACTCGGGTGCAGCCACTAGTGCTGTTAGAGTGTCTTACTGTCAAGAGCTGCAGTTAACTGTCAATCCTGTGGAAGCATATCTCATAGGATTGGGAGGCGTGGAAACCCCTTGCATGGGCGAGGTGGACCTTCCCCTCTACATTCATGATGAGGCAATGACAGTTAAAGTACTGGTGTGTCAGGATGAGGATCTCACGGAACCTCTTGTCTTGGGTCAAGACTGGATCTATGACCAAGCAGTCAACTTAAACCTAAGAAGTGGACTTCTCCAGGTATGGGTCAATCATAGTCGAGTTACAGTAGAATTAGACAATGGAGCACTCAAGGAACTAGGAAAGGCACAGACTCCTGGTCCTTCTAGGGGTGCACATGAAGTTGACCATGCTGTTCTTGTCCAAAACTATGTGTTGCAGAGGAAGGTTATTCGCAAAAAAGGAGTCCGGGATGCAAAGGAATTCCCTTCTTTTCCAAAGGCCAGAAGAAGGCAACAACCCAAGGTGGATCACAGGCCGAAGAAGCAGGGTACTACCTATGTCGGGGATCCAAAGTACCTGCGCAGCAAAATGTCCCAGCAAGTGAAACAAGTGTGGGTGCGGAAAGGCGAACACCCGGTTGCACTCAAGCCAACCACACGAGCAAAGCCTCTTATTAGTAACCAACAACACGACACTAATAAGAAGTCTTTCGGAAATTCTTCGACTAACGTGAAATATATTTGGGTGCCCAAGAAGTCGATGAAGGCTAGCCCACAATCAAGACAAATTTGGGTGCCTAAGGCTTGCTTGATGCCACAAGTAGCTGCGCTGAGGCCACAACCTAAACAGCATAACGCAGCTATGCATACTGCCAGTATTCACTCGTTCTCAACGCTCATGAACACACCAAGACCCAAGAGCGTGCATGTAATTAATTGTAAATGGGTCCCAAAAAGGCCTCGTTTTCAAACCACGACACCGAGAAAGCTCTCTAGAGCCTCTCCGAAACCGAAAGCAAAGCCCATTCACTGCATTTGGCAGCCTAGGGCCTGTAATAAACCCCCCGACCCCAATTTGTAAATTCATACCCACTTACTAACTGCAGTCGTCTCCTAGGACAACACAAGCACTAACTACACACACTGTCTTCGTGCACTTACTAACCACTAACTCACCATCTACCTCATGTTAATGTTGTAACGGGGACAACAATGGATTTATTCTGTCCATTACGATGTTAACACTTGGTTCTATATTCTCACAGAGCCAACCAGCAAATAGGGCCATGGCAGAAGCAGGTACCAGTTCTCAAGCCGGATCTGGTGCCCAGATTGTGGACATAGAAACACTTCTCCTTGAGCCACGTCTCACCGCAAGGCCGCAAGAACTTCAAGCCGTGCATGTGCTCCCCATTCAGGATCCTCCTCAAGGGCACACTTCTCAAGTAGGTAAGCATGCACATTGGTTCAGTGATGTCGCTGGACCACTGGGCGATGGAACCTATTTCTGGGAAGCAGAATTGGAATTTAATGGCAAATGGGGTCGATACCACTTTTTCACGCGCGAGTTTGAAAGCTATCAAAATGCCGAAGTCATGAGATCAGTTTGGATCAAAGCGGGTGTGGACAGCTATTTCAGGGCCCACTTACCAAAGCCGGATTTCTTACGATGTTCATATCTGATCAGTACCATCACGCCAAGCAGGGCCAAGGGAGGCGACAACACCTTTGTGTTGCCATCACTGCTGCCGGGTCATGAGCTTAAAAGATTCAAGTTGACCCTCAATTTGGTAAGAGAAGCATTGGGTATGTATGGCATGCACATCCCAACAGAAAAGGAAACCATGGTTCCAGGTCGAATGAAGCACAAAGATCTTAATAAGTTGAAGGACATGGTAGCGATGACACCTACCATTGCGCTTCACCTGCGAACCATCATGCAACATTTTGCTTTTCCCGCCCAAGAACGATTCACAATGCCTCCGAAGAAAATATGGTTCAGCTTGTATCTAGCAGAGACAGAAAGCCTGCCCATCAATGTGCCACACTGGATCATAGATCAGATCCACCTAGCCCATCAAAGGTGGAACAAGAAACAGAAGAATGTGCTCCACGGGTGTTGTGCTCTGACCAGAATAATTTATAGATGCTTGGCTTATGACGTGCCTGTTCAGCGGGCACTCGTATGGTCCCGAGTCCAAGAATTCCAGAGAAGACTATCAGCAGCAGGTCCCCCATCAAAGAAGATGAGGGGGGGAGTCCAATTACCCTGTGCTCAACCAAGGGGAGCTACCACTACACCAGAAATCACCCCTCCCCAGACACGACGAGTTAGGCCATTCACAATCCGGCTACCAAGACCAAGCACAGAGGGGCCTAATCTGGTGTTTCCACCCATTCCATCAGATTTGGAATTTCCACAGGGATTTACTCTTGAGGACCTCACGGATGAAGAAATTTCCAGGTTGATCTATGACTCTAATCTCGAAGCTGAAGCAGAGCGAGCTCAGGAACCACAACCCCAAACAACAACATCGGCCCCCACCCAACCACAAGTTGTAGAAGTCGATATAGATGAACAAGAGGCAAGAGGAGACGAAGAAGAAGCCGACGAAGAACAACATCAAGAGTATGACGAACTCTCCGAGTTAGCAAGTGCCCCAGCGTATTCTGCACAAATCAAGAGACTATATCGAACCATGCAACTGGTTCAAGAACAGCATAAGATGTCACTAGAATCGGGCAAGAGACTCATGAACGACTTGCTAGCTGAGGAAGGTGTGGACGAGTTGTTCATTGAGTCCATGAACCTTCATGCCGACGCCGTAGGATTGGATGAGGCCATTCATGAGGCAATGGCCTACATTCACAGGTTTGAGAAAAGGGTTCCCGTTCGTCCCAGGAGGTCCGAGAAGCAAATTCACATCAATGTATCAGCACCAGGCGAGGCAGCGCAAGCAGAAGAATATCAGGAAGCACCGTTGTCACCACCATCCCCACCTCGCACTACACAATTCACTCCACCACAGGACACTAGCACCACCATGTCCACTACCACTACCATTGTCATGGGCATCCCACTCTCTCCGGGAATCCAATTCGGGGGAGTCACCAAACCCACCTTCACCACCCTGTTCACCGATGTCACATCCACTCCACCCACGATCCCCATCTACACCGTCACTCAAACAATTGACACGATGGAAACATCACCTGCCACAGCACCGCTTCCTCACCCCATGCCACCTTCATCACCCATACCCCCTCCACCTACCTCTCCACTTGCATCCACATCATTCACATCTCCCATTCCCGCCCCCATTCCCCCTGCATCTTCACCCCTCCCAGCATTATTTAATGTAAATAGCATATTCTTAGCATTAAATCAATGTGTATACCAGCTCCAGAATGAGTACCGAGCTCTAGACGACCGGTATCAACAACTGGCAACGCACCATCAGAACTTACAAAGACAATTTCACATTCTACAAACAGAAAATGCAGAACTGAATCAACGCTACACAACGCTTGAGCAGGCTCACCAAACATTATTGGAGGCACCCCAACCATCGACAGAATCAGGTGTCAAACAATTAGAAGCTTTGTTAGCAGTATACCAAGCCGATAATCTCAAAGTCCGGCGTAACCTGGCACTTCTCAGGAAACACATGGCGGCCGCCCTTGAAGAGAACAAGAGGCTGCAGCAACAAAATGAAGCAAATCTAGAAGCAGCAATGGAAGGCTCTCCACACGAAATTGATCCAGAGCAGTTTAAAGCTGTGCCCTCAGAGACAATGAAGACCATCTTGGACAGCTATGCAGATCTATTAGAAGCTCATGATGACTTGGAAAGGGAACGTGATGCGCTGCGCAATCAACTTCAAGAGCAACAAACAGCACCCAGAGTCACAGAAACGACCACGACTTCAGAGGAAGTCAAGACATTGAAAGAGCAGGTGGCCGAATTACAGGCAAGATTACTCACACACGAAAGGCAGCCCTCTCCAGTTGTCGAACCAGAACCCGAGGATTTGGTACCCATCGAGGTAGATGAGACGTATGAGGAACCATACGTTCCTATGCCAATGCCAGGTGGTGAGCAAACCGCAGAAGGAATGGATACGTTAGAAATTGAAGTACCTGAGTGGCTCAAAACACTAGAGAAAACAGCATCAACTCATGAAGATCGAGTGGCAGTTCAAATCCAATCTATGGCAAAGATAGAGGACACTATTATTAAATCAGAATACTTCCACAGCATGTCCCACCATAGATGGATCGGAACCAATGATGACCAATACGTGCCATATTGTATACTCCTGGCGGACTACAATGCAGAAATCCAACAAAGATGTGGCAAACCTCCAACGTTTGCTACACAATTTGGGCCAGATGACATCCCAGAGAGCGCTCAAAAAGGATCCATTCATCAACCCACCTGGAGGATCCGACTCCTCGAAACCTACCCGGAGATGGTTCGCACCTGGACGAATATGCCTCTTTTTATTAAATATAACCCTTGTTATGTTCCTGTATTTCGCAGACGCACATGGCCAGAGTTTACCCTTGCGGTCAAGAATATCAAAGGCTGTGCCAAATGGTTAAACTACGTCTATCTAGCACCCCCTCAAGGACCTCCCACCGTCAATTACATGATTTCCACCATACGGCACTGGAGCATCCGATTAAGGAATACACCTGATGTGATGGCCCAGATGTGCATGAAAATTTTTGAATTAATGCTTATTACATTCAGGACATTCAAGAATATCAAGGACCCACACTTCTCAGGTGTCGGATTCCTTACAGGAAACCAGGATTTAGTTTATGACATGAGTACCACTCCTTCCATAGAGGTGATATATGCTTGGCACGCCAGAATAAAATACCTCCCAGCCTGCTTTAAACAAACATTCGAGGAGATGTTCATAACAGGGTTCTGGGAATACCACTCAGAAATATTTGTACCCAGACCCTCACATCTCCTCCATTTATTTGCTGTGGAGCGAACCATTCACTCAGAACAATTACGGGTGCCACATCCAGATGTCCCAGGGCCAGTCAATTGGGATGCATTGCTGACAGATCTAGCAAGGGGACTCAGGTTAGAAGAACACCACCTCGCTGCGGATGTTGTCCAATATTACGTACACAAAGCAGCTAGACAAGGGTCTGTCAGGGGCGACAGACGCGAGAGTGGGGGGGGTGTTGGCAGTAGTCTTGGTACACCAGGACTTACAAGACGTGAAAGTCAAAGAAGGGAGTCAGAGCGAAGGGACAGCACAAGCAAACATGGCAGTCAAAGAAGATCTGGCAAGTAGGCCAATATTTTTTCAAGACACCAATGCAGATCAAAGAGATGGACATGCAGGGAGGAAGAGTAAGTAGGGAGCTTGAAGATATGTATGGCAGATCACTAGAAGAAACCCCTACAACAACAGTGATTTTTATCACTAACAATCATTGTAAATATCATTTCACATTTTTGTAGCTCCATTTTGTGCAAGCCAAGGAGTCCTTGAGCTTGAGGAGCCTTAGAAGTAGTTGCGTACCAATTTTCGTATTTTTTAGATCTCGTTTGAGCCCCCAAATAAGCCCTGGAACCTAATTTTTAACTAGGCCGGACACTAGGTCTGGACAGGGCCAAAACTAGTCAAAAACTATAAAAAGAGCTAGAGAGCTCATTTTTGGGGTTAGATTGTAATTGGAATGAACTTGTAAGAGCTCTTGAAAGTAATCTAAGAATTCCATTGTTCCTGACTCTTTGTCTGACCGTGTGTGCGCGTGTGTGTGTATGTGTGTGCATGCTTGTGTGCTTCTCACTCACGCACTTGTGCCGCCACTTGCTCGAGGTCTTCATACCATCCTCACGTCTTCCCGGATTGACATTAAAGGAGGTGCTACTCATCACTGAGCTACAATATGCTTCTTGACTAGGGTCATAAGACAAGTCATATGGTTCATTACTAGCCAAAGGTGTGGCTGGTACTAGAGCTCTCTCAAGGTTTTCTTCAGGTTGAGCTATCTTGACTGGGACAACATTCTGAGGATGGGGCGGTTGCTGTCCTAGTACTGGTTGGGGTTGTGGGTACGGTGCTTGCTCATATTGTCTTGGTGCCCCTGCTTGTGTTGGATAAGGATTGTATCTAGGCATCTCCCTACCAGGCTCTCTCGGTTGATATCCATATGGTCGGTATTGAGGCGGTTGGATAGGCCATGCTTGCCTATTGAAGGGATAGTTTTCAGTGGTGTGATTGGTGTATTTTTGTTCGATGTGGTAGTATGAAAAAGTCCCTTGTTGTTGTTGTCTGTAGTATGGATACATAGGTTGTGCACCGGCTCCTCCTCGGACGCACAAGTGTGTGGGGTGTTCTCCTCCACATAAATTACATCTTCGTAGCACAGGCAATCTTTGTGCTGGGTTTTGATAAGCTCTCTGTCCCTGAACTCCTAGCTTCTTTGCTAATAATTCTACTAACTCTTCCATGTTACTGGAGTTGGACGTGATAGTGCTTTTTAAATCTTCTGTTTTAGTGTGGTCGGTGGTACCTTTGAGATCTTCGGCAAGGTTGTCTTCCAAATCAATGCACTCTTGAAGACACTCACTCAGTGTTTGTAATCTCTTCACATACACTAGTGTTCTTAGGGTTCCGTTGTTAAGTCCATCTAGAAATAGAGAGATCATCTTTTGTTGAGTGGGTCTCTCCGCTACTGGGCATCTATCCACATACTGATTGAATCTTCGGGCAGCAGTCTTCACAGTTTCGTTAGGGTTTTGTTTAAAGCTATGGATTAAAGATGCAGAATTGTGTTTAATCCCTCTCTTTGTGAATTCTCCAATGAATTCTTGAAAGAATTGTTCCATGTTTCCAAATTGATTGGGATCTAAAGGTTGGAACCAAGTTAGAGCAGTCCCTGTGAGGGTGAGCCCAAAAGACTCATACTGCACAAAGAAGTCCTCTACTTGCTCCGCTCTTAGAACTTGTTTAAATTCTGCGATATGATCATAGGGTTCTCCTAATCCATCATAATGGTTTCTCATGCATTTAGCTACTTGGATAGGTCTCAGCCTTCTCATTGGTTCAGGTGGTGTGGGCATTACAGGAAAGGCTGGGATAGCTGGTCGTAATGGTGGCACTCCCGGCTGTCTTCTTATCGGTGGTTGTGGTCTTACTGGTGGTCGGTACTAGTTCCCTATCCCTGCGTGGGTCTGATTGTGTGTGTGCACTCCTGGAGTTGCAAACTGTACATGAGTATGGTTGGGTACACTTCGTTGACTGGTTTGTCCAGATGTGGTTTGCTCCGTTTCTTGTTGATTCCCAAAAGGATTTTGTGAAGTGGTTGCCTGACCTCTCTGAGGAAATACAGGCGTACCCATGTATCTTAGTTGAGCCCTATCTAAGGCACTCACAGGCCAATATCTCCTCTGATCCTTATCCAAGTAAGTCAGTCTAGTTTCATCATCTGGGTCTTTCAACTCATAAAGCGTCATGGGGCTTTCTTCTCTCCCTGGAGTCGGTAAATCAGTTTGAAGCAACAGGTCTGATCCATGGATCATATAAACTTCCAACAGGTAATCATCTTGAGGTATCAAATCTCCTCTCAAGACCCGCGACACTTGAGACCTGCCCCTCGGGGTAGATACCAACTCTTCAGGTTGCGTTCCTTCGGAGTTGTTTGGGTCCACAAACTCTCCCCTTTCGTTGATCCTCTCAGGAAATTCAGTCACAATATAGATATGACCAATCTTATCCACATATGCTCCTCCTTCGTACTTGACAGCAGGTCGGGGCACAATTGTGGCATTCTGGGAAGTTACCATCCTCGCCACAGATCTGTTTAACCCATCCAGGTAGATTGGGATCTCCTGGGCATTGGTGGACACATATTGTAAGGAGGTACGGTAATCCCCATCCACGGTAGACATGAAGTTCCTATTTGGCGTTGGACCTTGCATGTCTTCCGAAGCCATGTGTAATTCTCCTTCCGAATCACTAGAGGATTTCGAGTAAACCGAGTGGTGACTAACTTGGGCAACGCTTCCTACCGAAGATATGACATTTCTTCGACTACTTAGCACTCTTCCGGATCTCAGGTTCATCCACCTAACAACTCTGATTAGTCCTTGCAACCTTCTAGCCTCTGGGGTTCTTCCCTAAAGGTCAAAATTTCTAGAAGACTTTGGCTAAAAATTGACTGAAAATAACTTTTCAAGTCACGATACTTAACCTCCAAATTCCATGATCTCTGACTACAGACGATACTTGATCGCTGGCTAAACGATACACGATACTTGTTGGGTATCGCGATCTTTGATCAAAACGATCTTTAGCACAAACGATACTCCGGACCCAACGATACACGATATTTGATGAAAACGATACTTGATACTTGAACACAGACGATCCACGATACCTCCACCAACAATACACGATCTCTCACAAAACGATACCTCAAAAACAATCTCTCGCAGACGATCGCTGGAAAAACGATACACGATACTTGTCAGGTATCGTGATCGCTGACCAAAACAATACACGATCGTTGATGAATATCGCAATCTTTGATCAAAACGATCTCTGGGCCAAACGATAAGCGATCTGTGGTAAGTATCGCGATCTCTGGGAGACGATACCGATCTTTGACCGATACACGACACACGATACTTCTCAAGTATCGCGATCGGCACGAAATGATACATGATCAACGATACATGATCAACGATCGCTGACAAAATGATCTCTGGCCAAGTATCGCGATCGGTATGAAACGATACACGATCGGAGGGAAATATCACGATACTCAACCACAGGAGCAAAACGATACTTGATATGTATCGCGATACTCGACCGCGGGAGCAAAACGATACTTGACCCTTAGACAATTTTTGAGAAATGTTTTTTAAGTTTTGATTACACACAGATGTTTTTTAAGGTCTCTCACTCTCTGTATCAAGCAAAGTACTCCTTTTACCCCCTGTAGATCTCAGACGATACCTGATGCAGATCGTTTTTCCTTCCTAACTTGATTTGCAGAGAAATTTTGATCAAAATGGTGGGTTAGCTCACCTTGGTAGCTCCTATGATCTCTTTGTCACTTCCCCTTGCTCTGTGCAACCCCAGATTGCACGCTTGTTCACTCACGACCTCTGGCGCGACGCTCACGATACTCGACACTGCAGCTCACGATACTTGCTTTCAAACAAATAATTAGCAAAATGACTTTTTTTTGGCTTTTATAGTTGGGATTTTCTTGCTTACAAAAGGAAAACTTTACTGAACAAAGACTAACTCCTACTCTCCGAACTTGACCTACTCCCTAACTACTCCTTCTCTACTCCTTCCCCTCACTTCCCTAGACCAACAACTCACTACACACACTCCAAGAATGAGAAGTAGCAAGTGCGGCTGAAAATGACTTACCAAAGAAGAGAGATTTTCCACTCCTCCATGTACTTCAATGCAAAAAGCTACTTACCATGACATGAATGCCTCGGTTGATTCGTCACTCCCCGGCAACGGCGCCAAAAAGTGTGTTGACCTAAGCATCAACTTAGGGACTTGTGGAGAAAGATACTATACCTCAATCCCCTCTCAAGTGCATATAGTGGGGATACGCGCTTTTAATTATCAATCCAAAGAGTATGCAAACCCTAACCGAGTGTATGAAGACATGCAATCATGTGATGATCAATGCAAATGAACTACTCAAAGAGTGTAAATAAGGTCAGGACTTATCCAAACAAGCTTCAACTGTTGGCTATGGCGAAACGATACTTGGTGCAGCAGCCGTCAGTATTTTGGACTTTTCTCCCAGCTCCGAACTCCAAATATAGCAAATAGCATATGCGTTTCGAAGCTCTCGAGAAGACGCATCCAATGGAAGTGATTTCACTCAATTCTGATGCTCCTACTTCAAGTTATGGTCAAAATACTGAGCCGCGGGAAATCTTTCCTATACTTCAGCACTTCCTACACTTCGTACACACATTACCTACAGAAAACAATAGCTCTCAAGGATAGACAACACACCCAAGCACTATTTCCAAGCAATACACATGCACTCAAGCTCACAGAGAAGAAGATAAGGAGTGAAGAAGACACAAATTCGAATTTCTGTGCTCTCTATTCTCACAATGGCAAAAAGTTCTTTACAAAGAGTCACATTTGACTTATATACTGGTGCCCTAAAAATGGTCCTTTCACACAAGAGACCGGCACTTTATTTACTAAAAGACTAATTTCCTACTATTTTACATGGGTAAATCTCTAATCTTCTGTGGGGATGCATCTAGAGGACTCCTCTACTGCCTTTACAATGGAAATATATTACAAGAATGGTTATGATACAAAAATATGATGTCCAAATCAGAAAAATTTTGGGGCCCGTCTTTTTCTCTGCTTTGTGCTCTTTTTAGCTCTGCAACATCATGTGTATGCAGAGAGAATTACAGGGCATAAATTGAAGAGACTAAGGTCTGATGGAGGGGGAGAGTATTTCTCTAATGAGTTCAGTGATTACTTAGGGAATGGAGGTATAAAAAGGGAGGTTACTTGTAGGTACTCTCCTCAACAAAATGGTGTAGCAGAAAGGAGGAATAGGACTCTTGTTGAGTTTGCAAGATCCATGATGAAGGAGAAAAATTGCCCAAATTATTTGTGGGCTGAGGCTGTAAATACAGCTACTTATTTGGTCAATAGGTTACCATGTAAAGCCTTGCAGGGTATGACACCATATGAGGCATGGTGGGGTAAGAGACCCACATTAGACCATTGCAAAGTATTTGGATGTTTGGCCTATGCATATGTGCCATCATAATTAAGGCATAAATTGGAACCTAAAGCTGAAAAATATGTGTTTATTGGTTATGATGATAAGCAGATGGGATACAGGTTGTGGAATCCATCCACAAAACATTTTCTTGTATCTAAAGATGTTACATTTGATAAGAAAGGTACTTGGTATGCAGGTACTATCAATATTAATACAGATGATGAAGAAATTGTGAGTCAAAGGAAAGGTAAATCAAAGGTTCAGATATTTGATGAACAAGAGAATAATGAAGTGCAGGTTGAAGTTGAAGAGATACCAAGATTTGATCCTGAATGTGAAGAACCAGAAACCTCAAGAAGTGGAGAACTTAAGAGGTCTACAAGGCACAAATGGAAAACTACAAGGTATAGCTATGATACTTCATTCTTGACTACTAAGGATTATGCATACATGATTAAAGTAGATGACGATCCTTCTACATATGAAGAGGCAAAAGGTAAAGAAATTTGGGAAAAAGCTATGCAGGAAGAATATGATGCATTGATGGAAATCAAACATGGGATTTGGTTCCAAAACCAAATAGTCAAAAGATCATTGGATGCAAGTGGGTTTATAAGACAAAGAGATTTGCAAATGGAAGTGTGTCTAGGTACAAAGATAGACTTGTTGTAAAAGGGTTTGCTCAAACATATGGTATTGACTATGATGAGACTTATAGTCCTGTGGCAAAGATGACAACCATCAGAACACTTATAGCAATTGCTGCATGTAAAGGTTGGAAATTGTGTCAATTAGATGTGAAAGATGCTTTTTTGAATGGTTATATTTAAGATATGTTTTCATGGAGCAACCTCAAGGATTCAGAGATGGAAGATATCCAGATCATGTGTGTAAGCTCAAGAGAGCTTTATATGGCTTGAAGCAGGCCCCAAGGGCATGGAACTATAGGCTTGTAAAGTTCTTAAAGGAACTTGGATTTCAAATATCTAAAGCAGATAGTAGCTTGCTTGTTAAAGAAAGTGATGATGGGTTCATTTACATATGCATATATGTTGATGATATAATTCTTACAGGTACAGATGAGAAAGGCATACAAAGCCTAAAGAAGCAAATGGAGAAAGAGTTCAAAATCAGTGATTTGGGAGATTTGTCATACTTCTTGGGCATGGAGATTTCATACACTCAACATGGAGTGTATGTGACTCAAGAAAGGTATTTGAAGAATTTATTAACCAAGTTTAAAATGAATGATTGCAGAGTAGCACCTACTTCAATGGAAGTGAATCACAAATTAAGCAGATTTGGAGGTGAAGAGTTCAAGGACATGAAACAATATCAGAGTTTGGTTGGTAGTCTTATCTATGCTACATTAACTAGGCTTGATTTATCATATGCAGTTGGGGTGTTGTCTCAATTCATGCATTGTCCTAGGAAAGAACATTGGATTGCAGGAAAAAGAGTGTTGAGGTACATTAAGGGTACACTCAAAGAGGGTTTGTATTATGGTTTTACATCAGATACAAATATCAAAGTATATAGTGATGCAGATTGGACAGGTAATCCAAATGATAGAAGGTCAACCTATGGATACATGTGTTATGTGGGAGATAAGTTAATCTCTTCGTGCTCAAAGAAGCAACATACAGTTGCTTTGTCATCTACAGAAGCAGAGTACAAAGGCATGGTTGAAGCTGCAAAGGAAGTGATATGGCTTAAGACTCTCATGAAGAGTTTTGATACTATACAGAGCATACCTATCATTTATGGAGATAACATGAGTCCATTGTATCTAGCTACTAATCCTGTTTTTCATGCCAGGACCAAACATATTGATATACAGTATCACTTTCTAAGAGAGAAGGTGATGGATAAAGAGATTGAAGTTATACATACTTCAACAAAAGATCAGATAGCTGATATGCTTACAAAAAGCTTGGATGGACCAAAGTTACAGAAGTTCAAAGATATGCAAGGTATAAAGAAGATAAGAGAAACCTCAATTGATGATTGAGGGGGAGCTGTTGGTGTAGACTAATCACCAATTGAAGTTTTGAAAGACAAAGGATGGAGATGAGATCAAGTCTTGAATCCTCGAAGATGGTTACATTCACAGGTTGAAAGAAATGTACACATATGTACATTAGTTAGGAC